>CAUYQV010134030.1:0-17137 GCA_963574575.1 Galagoides demidoff | reverse complement strand
TCGGTGCATGTGGTTGGTGCCATAACCACTTGCTATGGGTGTCAAGCCAATAAAGTATTTTTTGGTTAAGAAAAGAAAAAGAAATAAATAAAAGAAATGAGATGAGGATGTGTACTTACAGAGTATAACATGAATAACAGTTAGAAGACAGGGAGAACCAGTGATAACTTGAAAAAATACCTGAACCCCAAAGTCCTAAAAAAGATGTGATATTCAAATGAATGTAGGGGTACGAAAAGACGTGTGGCTGTCCATGGCATTTCCTCACAAAAGAAATCTGTAATAATTGTAATTGTGCACTTGTACAGAAGAATCAATATATATTTGCAATGTTGGGAATGTTATATGTTCCTAAATTGTACCTGTGAAAATGGCAGACTTTGAATAGCTAAATGATAAATAAAATTTTAAAATCTTGCAAAATATCTTTTCTTTACAATATTTCAAGAATTGTCAGCAGTTAGCAGCAAGCTAGAAAAGATATTCTATTAACTCATAAGTTAAAATATAAGTTCTCCCAAAGTAGATATTATGAATGTGGTAAAAATTAAAGGAGAAAAGTATTACTAAAATATAATGCAGACAAGTTTTAAACAGTATATAATAATAAGATTTCAAAATTGAAGTTAGGGGTAATTAAGTTTTTAATGCTACATAAAGGGTAGACGTTAACTACCATTTTGCACATAATACTATGTATAATTGTTTTAAGGTCTAGGCAAAAAATGTTAGATTGATATGAAAGTCGTAACATTTTCTGTTATTATATTTGAAGTTCTTTACTACCCCTTTGAATCACTCTCTTCCTTTTCAATTCTGATTTTTCTTTTCATTTTTCTTTAGTTTATGCTATGCTTCATTTCCATTCATAGCTCCTGGACCAAATCTGGCCCATTTTTTGTAATCAAAACTTTATTTTTGTAAATAATTTTTTCACAAAAATCAACAACCCTATTTATGTTTTAATATAGTATCTATATGCTTTCAAACACCAATGGCAGAGTTGAGTAGTTGCAACAGAGACATATGGCTTGCAAAAATGTAAAATATTTACTGGCTGACTCTATACAGAAAATTGTACCAGTCTGTGCATGAGTCTTGCCATTCCTTAGTATTTGTTGGCAGCCTTCCTCTCTTCTTTCTCTATGCATTCTCCCTTATCATTTAATCAACCTTGATCATTGCATTATGTTCTCTGCCTTCAGGTCTATAGCTGAAGGCCAGACCTCTCCAGTTAGCTTCAGACTCCAAAGTTGAACGGTCTTCTGGAAACACTCATTTCTATATCTCTCCATTCTCAGTACAACCCCAAATAAACACATTTTCCTCTTTTCACCAAATCCTAATATTCTTGTTTTTCATCAAATGCAACCACTATCCATCTGATTTCTAAAATAAATACTGAGGGAATATTTGCTGCCACCTCCTTCCCTCAGATCACATGTTCACTTACTCCTGTGTGCTACCCATACTGTATCAAATGCTTTTAAGTATTCTCCACATACTAGTGTAGCCCAAGATATCATCATCTTTTCTCTGAATTACTACATCCTTTAATTGATATGGTACTTGTGGTCTCTTCTCCAAACTGTTCTTTACACCAAACCAACATTATTATTATTTAGACATAAAGACTGTATCAAAGAGAGGTCATTAAAGAGAAATGCCCCACATTCACCTCCTCTACAAAGAAGTACCAAAAATAACAACTAGATAACTGCATATCAAATAGAGTGTCTAGGGGAGAATGCTGGAATTCATCAAGGAAGTGATGAGGACTCTCTGAGGCATACTAACTTGGGATAGAAGTGTAGAGAGAAGTGAAGAACCTGGCTGGCACCTACTCAGAGCCAAGAGGAACTAACTCCTTATTGTGAAGGGTGGTGGGGGTTGTGAGGGAAGGTAATCAGATCCCTAAAAGTCCACCCCATGAATGCCTAAAATCCTAGCTATAGGAGAACCCAACAGTCTACATATGCCCTGAGCCCAAAGTAAGGAGCTGGCAGAAGTCCAAATGTCTGTTTTAGTCCAGAGAGGGAACCCATGCTAGGTCCTACTTCACACACTCCCTGATACTCAACCTGCTGCAGTATGGCACCATTCTGAGAATGGATCAACTGCCAGAGGGCATCCTGCACAGGGACCCAATAGCCTTTGTCATCTCCATATCCCTGGAGCCTCATCACTACCCCTCCACATCCATACAGAAGACCCAGAGGTGCAGCTGTGAAACAAGCACCTGAACACATGCAGTGCCCTCCACCCAGTTGGGTGGGGGAGATTGCTTAGCACAACTGGAGAAAGTTCTCTGAAGGCAGATGGAGCCAATGATTATGATCCCCCAGCGGCTGAGGGCTAACCACGTAGAGCTGCCACCACTGGAAACCTTAACCCATCCAGTGGTTGGGACCTCTTGCCCATGTGCATCCCCAGAGGCCCAAGGATCCATCTACCTACAGCAAGAGAAAGGAATAAAGGGCATTCAAATTTAAAAAGAAGTTGAATTGTTCCTTGGCAGATGACAACATCATATATATAGAAATACCTAAAGATTCCACCAAAAAACTGTTAGAACTGATAAATGAATTCAGAAAAATCACAAGATACAAAATCAACACAATTAGTAGTGCTTCTATACACAAATAATGAACTAGCTGACAAAGATGTTAAGAAAGCAATCCCATTTATGAGGGCTACAAATAAAACCCGGTAATAAATTTAATCAATGAGGTGAAAGACATCTACAATTAAAACTACAAAACTACAATTCCTACAGTTTTCATTTATGTAGGAAATTGAATAAGACACATGTTAAAAAAAGTCAAAAGCTATTCCATGTTCATGGATTGGAATAATTAATATTGCCAAAATGACCCTATTACTCAATTTTTAAAAGTAATCTCTATCAAAATAATAATGATATTCTTCACAAATAGAAAACAGTCTTAAAATTCATATGGAATTATAAAAAACGCCAAATAGCCAAAACAATTTTGAGCAAAAAGAACAGAGCTGAAGACATCTCTACCACTTACTTCAAAATATGCTACAAATCTATAGTAGCCAAAACAGCATGGTACTGTCACAAAAACAGACACATAAACCAATGGAACAGAATAGAGATTCCATAAATAAATCTATGTATTTATAGTCAACTGATTTTTAACAAAGGCACTAAAAATAAACAATGGGGAAAAACAACAGTCTCTTCAATAAATGGTGTTGGAAAACTTGACATCCATATGTAAACATGACAGGGTATTTATTTCTTGGTTAATTTTTGTGCATTCATTTTGCAACCAAATATTGAATTAATTTCTCCCAATATTTGGGAAAAACGAATTACATATCAAGGGACCCCCTCATAACAGATTCTTTTTATGATTCCCGTAAGGAAATACTGGCTAAGATATGGTTACAAAAGGTGGGATGAATAAGGAAGAGGGGAGAGGACAGAAGAGTGGCTCATATTTAAAATACAAAGAACCACTAATTTAGTCCACTTCAAAAACCATTGATAAAATGGATAATATGTGTAAAAAAAAAAAAAAAACACTGTACTTTTGGGCTCTTAGGCACACAGTAATTTGTTAATTTGTTATGTTTACATAAAATGAAGATAATTTTGTTTATTACTACTTCTTACATTATTCTAAGCTTTGTTTACTTTTTTAAAATTCTGACACTAGAAATAATCAAAAGTGGTTTACTAAGTCAAATACCATTCATCTAATACTGGTGAATTATAAGTAAGGAGAGTGGGTAAGAAAATATACAAAGAAACACATAAGGGGATGGTTAACTAAAAAGGGTAAAAATAGGTCATCTAAGTGCCTCATATCATGGCAGAGACAATGTGAATATGGCGGCTGAAATGTTCCTTAAGTACATATCGAAGATAACTTTCTTCTTCCCCATTAGTTGCATTACATATTTACATCAATGTACTTCTAGAGGTTTCTATTTAACTCATAATATTTAGGGGAGTATTAAAGTTGTATAAGTACATGTATGAATCTAAAATAATGGTGTTGGCCCTGCATCCCTAGGGTGATAAGACGTCTCACGATTAAGTTTGCAAACTCATCCTAGAAAAATTGCTACTTACCTCATTGCTGAATATTAGTATAGTCACCTTCGAAGTCCTCCCCTCCAACATAGTGGTATTCAGCAATGAGGTGTGTAGTATTTTTTCTAGAATGAGTTTGCAATCTTAATTGTCAGACCTCGTACACTGATCTGGGTGAAGGTCCACGTTTGTGGAGATGCTTCCCCCTGCTGTGCTCCCAGAATTGTATATCCTCGTTTCTGCTACCCCTTTCTCTCACATCAACACACAGACAAACAAATAAAACCATGGTATTAGCTCCGGGATATTCACGCTACGTGCCAGACCAAAAGTCAGCTCAGGTCTGGTCAGATAACTGTACCTAAATGCAGCTAAACATATAGCTTTCTGAAACATTCCTACATCATATATAGTTGGAAGATAATGTGGATTGGCTAAGTCTTGAATTTTAAAAGTGGGTGAATACTGAGCAGTGTATTTCAGTTTTAACCATGTACACAAAGCATAAGGGGGAAACAGATTCCAAGAAAAAAGGAACTTTGAAGAACGATGTAAGGCCACAGATGCAAAAAGTCAACCTTTAGAGAAGAAAATGTGTATTATACATAAAAGTAGGTGGTAGGCAGCAGAAATACAGGAAAAATAAGTCAAAGAATATAATAGGATATTAGGTCATTCGACACTGCCTATTACAGTTTGCAATTAATCAAATAGTTGCAAAGTGCTAAATGAAAGTCTCTTACAAGAGAAATTCTATACCATAATTTGAAAAAGACCCTGAAGTTTTCTTAAAAACTGTGGTCATGTATAGAAATTTTGAAAGATCAAGGTAGCATCTTCTATTATTTCATGTCTCTCTGCAGAACAATTAAGAATTCTGTTATTAACCATCTGCTAGGTTGTGGCTTTAATTTTAAATGAAACTTAAAAAAAAAAAATAGTACATGCCATCCCATAAGGGTATTTGATCCATCATATTCAGGGGAGTTAGTGTACATTAGAATGATGGCTTTTTGCCGTATCCTGGAGTCTTTGTAAAGGAGGCTTTCAAGTGAGCTCATAAATTACATGTTATATGCTTAGAGAAGGTAATGGGTCAACTAAAAAATCTCTCATTAGATAAGGTTATGATAGTTGTGAGGTTATGAAAGTTGTGAATAAGATGAGTACCAATTAAAATGTCTAAAAAGCTAAAAATAAGAGCTTCTCTTTCACAGCAGTACACTATAAAGGGTTTTGTCTCTTCTTAATTTTCAAAAGAAAAAAATGAAAAGAAAAAAATAAGTTAAGCACTTCAGCTTTAAAAACTAGGCTCATTCTGTCATAATTGGGACATGAACTACTTAGCAGGAGAAGACTATTCATACGGTTTTAAAATGCAAGCTGTTTTTGTATTTAGTGAACTCCTTTATGGAATTTTTTTTGAAAGCTGCTTTTTACTTTAATCAAAATATTTTTTAAGAATAATATACGATATGCCTCAGGGGATACGAGGAAGAAGAAACCAATGGGCCAAGAAACCCATCATTTACATTTTATTAACACATTGTTCAAAGAATCACTGAAATACACAGATAAGGAAAACAATCTTTTAAACAAAAATAGAGAAGCACATTCGATCAAACAACCAAAGTAGTTTTTGATCTAATATTCTCCTGCCCTCTGCACTTTAAAATCAGGTACTCTACACCACGTACCTTTACAACATTGAAGAACTGTGAGTGGGGAGTTGTATACAGGCTCAGGCGACCTCAGCTTCAACATTATTTCTTTCAAGATGTCTCTCCATTCTAATTGTTAAGGTCAATGCCTGGAGTAAAGGTTGATTTTTAAATCCTATTTTTATTTTGGAAGGCAAATGAGGAAAAATGCCAAAGCAGTTTTTGACACTTACATTCAATTATTTTTTAAAGAAAAATGTCTTTTTATGCCCACTTTCTATTCAGAAAATTGAGGATCACAAAGTATAAGGTATGGAAGGTATCTTAGGAGAGATCTAACCCAAAGTCTTCGTTTTGGAGATTAGCACCACAGCACACAAGCAGGGCCCAGCCAGAACTCTGAATCCTCCCTCCATAACCAGACAAGTGAGCAGACTGCGAGAACTGGCCGACACACAAACACCACAGAACTTTTCTCTGGGCAATCGAGATGCAAGAGCGAAGAACTATTTGCTCTCCTTGGGAAAGGGGAGAATACTTCACCGCTGGCCACCTTCTCTATGTGAGAAGCAGAAAGGGGAAAGGCTGAGAATCCCAATTCAGCTTGCAGACTTACAGCTCTCCTATTTTCACTATTTCACCTCTTGCCTTCTACAATGCTCAGTGCTGCTAAATAGAGAATATCTTTGCCACAGTTTCTCCAAAGAATAAAATTCCTCCTCCCCCAGGGGTGACGTAGTCACTTGGCCACATAGAGAAAGGAGAGGGTTGGCGGTCCGTGGTTTTCGTGTGCAGACTCCCGCTGCAGTCACCTGTCTCCAGCATTTCTCCTCTATTACATCTTCTGTAGAACCTACCACCTCAAAGCAAAGAATCCTTTCCCCAAAGGATCATGTAAGAACTTTCCCCCCACCTGCCGGATCCACCTGT
The DNA here is from genome assembly GCA_963574575.1 of Galagoides demidoff. Lineage (NCBI taxonomy): Eukaryota > Metazoa > Chordata > Mammalia > Primates > Galagidae > Galagoides > Galagoides demidoff. Next base: position 10,477 of record CAUYQV010134030.1, on the reverse strand, counting down.
CCCATCCACTCACATTAAAAATATGTATGTCATTACTTCCCTTAGATATTACTCCTCCATCCTCTTGGAAAGAATCATTGAGATATTTTAAACCCCTTTTCTGTTTTATCTGTTATTTTTATCCCTATTGGTTAATACCATTTTTTCTTATCATTTAAACCCCTTTTCTGTTTTATCTGTTATTTTTATCCCTATTGGTTAATACCATTTTTTCTTACCATTTTTCTTATCATCTTATAAAAATCACACTAACACACACCCCCCACCACACACACACACACACGATGAATGAACAAGTTTAGGGCTCTTTCCCTTTAACAGAAATGTACTTTTTACACTATAGACATATAATTATACGTGGACTAGGATAAAAGCTACAGAAATATTTTGAATGTTCTGGCTGCCACTGCTTTTTCATTATCTAGAATAGGGTTTGGTCAAAATTATGTTGGCTTGAGTACACACATATATATTTAAAAAACTAGAGTCAATTTCTATAGGATGCATTGTTTGATACTATATATTTCTCTACCATACCATGTTCTCTGGGTTGGTATTTTATTGCTATTCAATCTTTTCTTAAAATTCCCATTGAAACATACCTCCATAATATTCTATTGAATGGGAATTCTGTAAATATAGTCCACGTTGTTACTGGAAGCAAATCTCCATTCTACGGGAGGATTTAGAAATAACCGAGGACGTCTGTCAGGATGTGCGTGGACACTTAGCCACTGATTTAAATGGAAAACAGCTTCGCCTTGTTTATCCTTAGCAGCAGAGCTCAATTTCTCTGCGGACACATAAAATCACTCCCAGGGATTGAAAATGTGTACAATACTTGAGGCTGGCCATAAAAAAACAGACCTTATCTTGAGTTGTATAGTGCACCCTCCTTCTGTGGCAGATAATAACCACATGTCATTTAGAAAAGGCCTTTATATAGTTTGATTGCACAGGCCCCAGTGTGTTACATAAAATAAGTACGACATGAAATCAACAGGGATAAATTGGAAAATATGTCTTTTTCCCTCCTTTAAGTAACTTATTTTTGTTTCAGAGGCTACAACATTCCTGAAAACATTCTATTTCTTAACATCTTCAAATGTATGGGGCGTATGTGATGTATCAACTCTCCCTTTTTTATATTCTTTTCATCTAATTCACAATTTCGTCTTTTCCTCTTCTTCTGCCTTCTCAATCATCTGTTTTCTAGGTTTACAGGACTTCTACCTTTGGCTTTTCCTCTTCTTCTTCCCATCTCCCATTGTGTTTAGGGGTCAAACTTTGGACAAAATAAATGAAATAGGCAAGTTGGAGATTCATGCTCCAAAAATTATATGTCTTTTTGCCTTTTGTATGTAACATTTGATTTGCTGATGGATTATTACTCGGAGGTTCAAAAAAAGTGCCACTCAAATGACATTGGAGTAATCTGAAACTATAATAGAATATGGGATTCCTTTTAATGCTACTCATATTTTGACATACGGTCACCTACAATGAGGAACAAATAATTCAATGGAAAATGACATCTGTATCTCTCTTTCATTCCCCCAAAATCAGACGCATACGTTTTCTGGGCATGTGTGTGTGTGTCTAAGAGGAAGAGAGAGAAACAAGGAAGATCATAAAGAAGATCACGGACTATTCCGGGAAAAGGTTTTACAGAAGAGAACCCTGAAAAAGTTACTAACTAACCTTAGTACTGCTTCATACAATGAGCTCACCTATACCTACTGCTCACATTGTTACCACACCATTTAAATAAGATAAAATACCTAGTTGTTCGTTTGGCAGAGAGCCTGATAAACATTTACCTGGGACACAAACTGCTCACCAAAGTCCATGCCTTCCTCTCCCTCAGATTAGGGCGAGACCACCATTGTTAGCTGCCCTTAAAAACAAACCATATACCATTGAAACACTTGTGAATTGATTGTGAGCAAAAGTGACATGCACCATTGCTATTTCTGGCCAATAAATGCTTGCTTACATCAGTCTCTCTTTCTCTTACAGTTGGTGATGAAACTTGACTTTGCAATCCTATGATAAATATAGCAGAGATTCCACTGGCCTGGATTCCTGAATGACTATATCCAGCAAACACCCTTCTTCTTATCCTAAGACAATCTGAACGTTCCCCTCACCTAGACTAAACTTTAGACAATGTTCTTTCTGACTCTAGGTCCTTGACCTCCTTCCTGTTAGAGCACTTACTTTAGAAAATTTGCAATTATAAATTTTCTCTGCCCCTTTGAAATGTATGTAAATCTTCTCACAACCTTCTGCCAGTTTTATGATATAAGGAATGTCTTTCCCAAGGACCTGAGAACTAGTTCTTTATAATATAAAAATGAAAAAAGATAGCACCTCTATCTCCCAGTTTCTGTAGGAAAGTAGGAGCCTAAGTTGATGGGCAACCAATCACCAAACACAGATGGCCTAATCACAGGGAAGAATATTTGCAAACTCAGAAATAACTCAGTGTGCTCAATACATTCAATTAACCAACCACCCTTGCTAACAATCTTCAGGACTCTCTCCCCACCTTAGCCCAGAATCAAAAAGCCCTCATGTTATTTCTTTCAGAGGAATTAAGTTCTCTGTCTCTAACCTACTGCAAGAGTTTGGAATGGTCTTTCTTGCCTGTTTAACTTCATCTCATGCAATTTTTACATTGGTTATCTCCAGCCAACCAGTTTTTATTACTATGTGACAAATAATATGTATTGTGTTTGAGTTATTCTAAATATTAGTCACCTGTATGCTATGTAGAAATTGGAAACTTGAATTGGGATGCTGCAATAACAAAAACCTGAAATACACAGATATTGAGAGAGCTGGTAGGTGAAAAATGAGGTCAGTAAGAAAACAGCTTCGGCAGTCGGGAAGGATGGAGAACATGGATTGCTGAGTCAAGACATTGGGTAAAATTGTGAGAGCTCTGAATGCAGTTCCGTTACGTACTTTAGGGGAGTGAGCAATTAGGCAGAGCCAGGATGCTATGTGTTTTGTTTACTCCTTGCTTTTTAGATCCAGGCACTATAATTAAGAGATAAGCTCAGGAAAGAGTTCCTGGTTTGACAATAGAGATGCAAGTGACTGGAGTTCAAATTTTTTTCTTATGAGTTGAAAAATTAAAAGCTTTGGAAAGGCTTTTCCATCAATAGGAAATAAGACTTAAAAAGTAATGGGATATGATGGTGCCAGTAGCTTAGTGGGTAGGGCGCTGGCCACATACACCAAGGCTGGAGGGTTCAAACCCAGCTCGGGCCAGCTAAACAACAATGACAACTGCAGCAACAAAAATAGCCAGGTGTTGTGGCAGGTGCCTATAGAACCAGCTACTTGGGAGGCTGAGGCAAGAGAATCACTTAAGCCCAAGAGTTTGAGGGTGCTGTGAGCTGTGACACCATAGCACTCTACCAAGGGTGACATTGTAAAACTGCCTCAAAAAAAAAGAACTATTGGATAAGAAAAGTCCCTCTGATCTTTATCAAAAGAACACACCTCTGAAGTACAGCCTGTTATTCAAATAACCTCAATGAGCATTTAAGAAAAAAAAATTAAGGAGAAAAGACAGATACTTCTATTATTTCTAAGCCACTGCATATTCTAGGAGTCCAGGTACCAGAAATCATATACCAACATTGGGCAGACCATGTTGGCATGTTGATAACAGCAATCAGGAAAGATTCTCCATGTTCATAAATGCAGATGGCATTCGAAAGGGCCCTGTGGACCGAATCCTCAATCTAGCTCTGCTTGTGTCTTTTGATAATTCCCTTGTCTTTGCCTCAATTTCCACATTTGTAATAAATGTTGGGACTGATCACTTTAATCTCCTTTTACATGATTTTTGTACTCCAAAATACAGTCTGGTGATGACTAGAAAAAATATAATTAAGGAAACAGGACTCAAAAACTTATGGCCAATTATCTTAATCCTATTCATCAGAAAATGAAAGGGCCGCTGCGGCTCCCTGGCAGGCCACTGTGGCCAGCTGAGAAAGCATTCCGACTCTCACATCAGTTGAGCTCCTCAGGAGCTAAGGGGCTAAGACATACACAGACCCGTAGACATCCAAACAGAGAGACATATTCTATACTCTTAAAAAGTCTTTAAAATATTTTTAAAGCAGAATAGTGTTGCAAAATATTTTTCCCTGGTAAAGAACCAGTTAGAACATACAGTACCTCTTTGATCATTATAGCACAGTGTTTATCTTTGCAATTGATTTGAGTTGTGCTAAATTTCAAAGAGCAGCAATCTAGTTCTTACCGAGTAGCGTGGCCTAGATATTAATAAGGATATACATACTAATGATGATGAGCCAGCTGTCCATGGAAGAGCTGATTTAGAGCATATTCAGTTTTATCATTCTGACAGCTCGCATGGGAAAACATACCATATTCCCTCCCTTTCCTTGTGCGAGAGTCAAATTAGAATTTCATTTAAAGATAAGGAGCCAATATCATAGCATTTTACATTCTCATCTTTATGACCTACTTCTTTTTAATATGTGCTGTTAAGAGATGGGCATTCTTCAATGTCAGATGGGAGTGGTTTTACTTCTTTCTCTATTTGCTGTTTTGGTGACTTTCTGGAATAAAAATGTCTTCTTTCTCTCAAGCACACTTTCTCTAATGCATATCAGATCATCTTTATTCTTTTGTTTTTCCATTTAAAATTTTTCTGAGCAGGGCTCTTTTGGTATTTTTTGATTTCGCATTTGGTATGACTTCATTGTATTAAAAATACCATTCCATAGTGTGTCACTCGCTTCTAATTAGTGGTGGATAATTAATTTTTAATTAGAAATAGATAACAGTAATATGTGCCTCTGTGTATAATATTTTAAATGACCATGATATCCTTTTGATTAGAAGAAACGTATTATTAATGCCTCCTTTGACTGGCAACTGAACTAAATAAGATAGAAATTAGCAGACTATATTAGGACACAGAGATGAAAGAAAAAGACAAAGAAACCCAGTTAAGATTTCAGACATCAAGTTTCTGTGGAAAATGCTATTAAAGTGGCAGTAATATTACTTATAACAAGGGCCAGGTAAAACTAAATTTTATGCTGAATGTTAATAACTTCCATTCTGTGAATTATTTTCACTGCCTACTGTTTCCATATGGTGAGACGTTCTTGGGGTACCCAAGAGCTTCTACTCCCACCTAATGACCCATCGCCCCTCCTCAAACTGTTCTGCAAAACATCCAAGAATCCCCACTACATGCGACACAATTATCAGGTTTATTCAAGAATGAAGGGAAGACCTGTGGTCTCCTAAACTCTCATTATCCTGCAGTTTAGGCTGGGCAGAGAGAGTCTCCAAACACCATGGCCAACAATCCTGGACAGAAAGGCCCCAGATCTGTAATGTTCTTATATATATATATATATATATATATCCATGAAACCACCAGGGACTGGTTTTGTGGAAGACAATTTTTTAACAAATGGGGTGGGGGTGGGGCTCAGGTACTGTTGTGAGTGATGAGGACAGGTTATAAACTTTAGGTTTATAAGGTTAGAAAGCATTCCAACTCTCACATCAGTTGAGCTCCTTAGGATGAAGCGATGAAGCTTTCCTTACTTGCCTGCTACCCACTTCTTGAGCACCCCAGGTCATGAGTTTCATGGAAGACCATGGGTGTAGCAGGGAGGGCAGAGCTCTGTGCCTGGTTCCTAACAGGCCATGGGCACCTGCAGCCTGGGTTTGGGGATTGCAGCAGTAGCTGAAACGAGCCTGTGTTTTCCTGAGCTAACTCAGCCTGCTGAGCCAGCAGCTCTTGACTAATCCAGCAAAACTGGGGCAGAAAATTAGCCACCATGGTCATCCAGTTGTTTTTTGTTTTATTTTTTTACATCCTTATGAAAATTTCCCTACCCTATCTCCTATTTTTCATGATTTTGGTCTGTGCTAGAGAAATCACAAGTCCATGATTGCTGTGCATTAAAACTCTGTGAGAAAGTTGCTTTATACAGGTAACACAATGCTCAGAGTCATAATCTTCATGATAACAATTACTAGTGCTGACTGAGTCCCTACTATGTTACCAAGTACTATGCTAAGCCCTTTATGGGCATTAAACCATTTGATTTAATCCTTACAAGAACCTCATGAGATAAATCTTATTATTTGTCACAAACTATACAGATAGTAACAGGGTGATTAGTAAGTTAGAATTTGCTTTTAGATAAGGAATTTGAACACTTAGGTCCTCTGGATGGGAAAGACACTTGAACGGGATGTATACCTTGTTTGTTTTACCCAAATCATTCCTATTCTTATCATTTTTTATGAATGTGAGAAGGCCCAGATCAGCTATCTTTCTGCAAATATGTTCAAAGTATCTTGAAGTAAAGGTACGAGAAACAAATTTCTGGGTCCTGAAAATGAAACAGAGAGATGGCAGCCCTCATAAATTAACCACAACCGATTTAAGCAGATATCCACTATAGGGAAAGCACAACACAATATCAAATAAGCATTCTCTTCTTCCATTTTCAGCAGATTCGTCTTCTGAAAATGCATAATTCATGCATCTATCAGGTCACTTTCTTGTCAGCACCACAAAGGGAAGCAGGGAGGAAGGACCATTTTCATACTAATCAGCCACAGACTATTTACATTACCGCGCACTGCTGTTCTTTAAATGCGCACCCTCGCTGGCTGCTCCAGCCTAAATGTCTTATGAGTTATTAAAGCATCAAGACTGAATTGGAACATTGGCATTTTTAAGAGTAGACTATAAAAAATTACCATTCAATTCCCTTTACCCTTTTCTCCCTCCCATTAGTTCCCCATTTAACAACCTGAGGTCTCGCTAATAGGCCTTTCATTCCTGTATTCTTTGTGCCACTTTTGCAGTAACCACTTCGGAATCTTAAAGCTGAGAGCAGTCACCCTCATTTGCCCTTCTCTTATCCAGCAACAGATCGCTACTTAATCCCCATCTATTTTTAAAAAGAGTTCACCAAGATGTTTTAGATGGAAGAAAAGAATACTAAACACTCTAATTGCCCTGAAAGTGCTATTTCTATTGTCAGGGTTTACCTGAGACGTACAGGAAAGACCTCCAAGCCTTGAACTGAGATGAATACAGCATCGTGATCAGCTGGTCAGCAAATATTTGGTTTTTATATACACAAAAAAAACCAATAAGGTCAGGCACGGCAAACAAGAACAGCTATCCCGACACTTTATTCTCTTCTCCAAAACCCCAATTCAAAGCAACACGAAAATCAGGGAAACCAACCTATTTAAACTTCTATAGTCTCTTTTTCAATTGGTACTATGCATGAGGTGTTCTTTTGGCAGCCTAGTTTCATTTATTCTTTGTGCTTCGGGGAGAACAGGATTCTTCCCAATTGCTTTGGAAAATGATGCCCTGGTTTAATGGATGTCACCGGTACAGAGGAACTTTCATGATGTTGTGACTGAATTTCTCTTTTCTTAATTGCATACCATTATTTCTAATTATGTTTATTGGTATGGTGCTAAGTAATTATGTTCCCTTTTTCCTGTTAACACCCTTCAAATATTAGTAGCAGTTATGTCCCTCATTAATTTTAGCTAAGAAGGCTATGTATATTTCATTGTGCATTATTTTACAAATTTGTGTCAAATTTTGCGCCTTTTCCAAGACATCCTGCTCTAGTATGTGCAAAGTGCTTCTTTATTTTTTTAGGGTATGTAGTTTTTATGCCTCTCACCTCTGACCCCAATCTTAATGGTGATTGATACTGCCTCATTTTTTTTCACTTTTTTCCCCCGATCTCTAGCTAAATCCTATATTAGGCTTTTCATAATTCATCCCTGCCTCCTCTCACCTCCAACAGGAATGTCTTAATACCCTTTTCAGAGACGTTATCCACCTAAAGTCTGTTAACATCTCTTCATCTAAGTGTATATATTGTCATCCATATCCTTTCACCCTTGATCTGTTTTCAACCCAAGGTACTGAGGAGGCAATGTCTTCTGACTACATTTATACAAGTAAAGTCCAAGAAAGCCTGACCTTGGACTTGCCCAAGCAAGTGACCTTGCGCCTTCTTCCCTAAGACTTTACTGTTGGTGCCTAGCTTCAGATGGCACAAGAGCCCCAGGGAGCTTGCATGTGCCACCCAAGCAGAGGCATGGCTGAGTTAGCACTCCACAGGGCAAAACCTAGACCACTAGGAGGAAGAACTAATAAATCCATCTTTCTCCCTTGCTTGTCTCCAACTAGCCCTTGCCACTTGAACTGACCAACAGATTGTCTGTGCTGCTTAGTGGAGACCAACACAGTAACACACCTTTACCTGGCTACCTTTGTTGATCACCCTGTTTCCCAAACCACATCTCAAGAGAAAGTACCCACACACGAGCCTTTGCTTCAGGCTCAACTTCATGGTGAGCACTGGCCAAGGCAAATATCTACCATTTTCCAAAACAAGAAAAAGGAATTATTGACTCAACTTCATAAGCTTCTACCTGAGTTCTCAATCTTTTTTTAGTCAATTCATTCATTCGAAAATTGAAAACCATGGAATGTAAAAAACACATATCAAGAGAAAAATGACAAAAAGAAAATAATAAAAAAGACACGGTGTAAAGAAGGAAGAAAAGAAGGAAGATGGGCTGGGCGTGGTGGCTCACGCCTGTAATCCCATCACTCTGGGAGGCTAAGGTGGGTGGATTGCCTGAGCTCAGGAGTTTAAGACAATTCTGAACAAGAGTGAGACCTCATCTCTAAAAAATAGCCAGGTGTTGTGCCAGGCGCCATTAGTCCCAGACACTTGGGAGGCTGAGGCAGGAGGATCACTTTAGCCCAAGAGTTTGAAGTTGCTATGGGCTATGATGCCATGGTACTCTACCTGGGGCAACAAAGTGAGACTCTGTCTCAAAAAAAAAGAAGGAAGATGAAATTCATGGCAAAACTTTATAAGTACAGTTTGTTATCTGGTTTTAATGTTTCCAACAATATCATGACATAGGTACATGTGTGTACATTTTAGCCACAGGCTTAGCAAATTTAAAAAGTGAGTGAATGGCAGACTCGCTTCTTCCCTTCTCTTCATTAAAATAGAAGGTTTATCATATAAAATATTATAATTTTCATTGGTTATTTTTGCTCACTAATATATAACCCCAAAATGTCATGGGTTAAAACACACACTTAGTATTGAGCAGCTTTTATGGTTAAGAATTAGAATATCTTAGAATTAGAATATCTTACTGGTTCTTCTGTTTCAAAATCTCTCAGTCAAGGCATCAACTGAGCCCTCATCCTCTTGAGACTCAACTGGAGAAGAATCTGCTTCCATGTCCACATGGTTGTTTGCAGGACTCAGTTTCCAATGAACAGTCAAATTGAGTCTCAACTCTTTACTGATAGCCAGAAGCTATCCTCGGGTCTGTGACCCCTGGGCCTCTCACATGTCAGTTTGCTTTATTGACGTGCACAAGCTGAGAAGGGAATACAGGGAGTGAGCCTGCAAAATGGAAGTCACAATCTTACGTAACCTTGTCGTGAAAATGATGGACATAAATATTGCTGCATTCTATTGGTTAGAAGAAAGTTATTCAAAAGGAGGGACTTATACAAAGGCAGGAATACCTATGGGAAGGAACCATTGGGGAATTATAGAAGTTTCTTTCCATACAATTCAATTCCATAAACAAGACATACATAAAAAATAAAAAAGGATAAAAGAAAAATATGGGACAGGTATAAGGTCCAAATTATAGATTATAGGCTATAATGTATATCACTACTAATGAGTTATTATTTTTTTTTCTGAGTCCATAGCCTCATCTCTTCCTACCAAACCATGCCACTTTTCTAGAGGCAGTGTATTCCCATTGCTGAGAGGTGTTTTAAAAGGCTATGCAAAAATACTGAAATCTTTGCTCTAAGTTAGAAAGTTTAAGTTTGATTAAACTAAGATATGCACCTGTCTCTATAGATTTTCCAATTTAAAAATTAAATTCTTGACTCTTAGTTTTGGTATATTCTCAAGAGCTCTACACAGTAGATTGCTTGCAGAAGTAGCCCAAAGTCTCCACCCCTCACATAACTCCACTTTTTGCAATGTGACTTTGCTGGTCTGCCCTTCAAGAGGTATAGCCTTGAATATGGGATACCCTTTTGATATAATATAGCCATTTTAATGCAAAAAAGTGACAGCCCACTTACTCTGAGCTAAACTGTAAGCAGAATTCCACACTTTCACTGTCTTTATTAGAACTCTCATACCTCCATGAGAATCAGCCCAGGTTATTTGCTGAAGAATGAAAGGCTGCATGGGCCAAAGCCAAGGTAGTCAGTGGCCCTGAAGAGACAACTTACATGTCCAGCTCAGCCAAAATTAACAAAGCAACCTAGCTGATACTCAACCAACCAAAGACACGTAAGTGACTCTCAGCTCAATCTAAATCAATAGAACAGCATGGCCAACTGGTAGGCCTATAA
>CAUYQV010134028.1:0-18776 GCA_963574575.1 Galagoides demidoff | reverse complement strand
ACAGCAACCTCCAACTCCTGGGCTCAAGCAAGTCTCCTGCCTCCGCCTCCCAAGTAGCTGGGACCACAGGCGCCCGCCACAACGCCTGGCCATTTTTTGGTTGTAGCCATCATTGTTGTTTGGCGGGCCCGGGCTGGGGATATGAACCCGCCACCTTAGGTGTACGTGGCTGGCGCCTCAGCTGATTGAGCCACAGGCGCCAAGCCCCTTTATTTGTTTTCAACTTCACAAGAAATGCATGACAATCGTAGAAAAGTTAGAAGATACATATCGACAAACATATCGAAAGATAAATAAAAATTATTACCTTAATTCTTAATAAATTACCACCATTAAAATACCGACAGATATTTCTTCACATTTTTCTTACCTCTGTATCTATATAGAGGTATGTAAACCCCTCTGTGCTATATCTTATCTATCTATCCTACAGATATTAATGCTGCAGAGATATCTGTACTCTATTCTGCATTCTTAGAGCGCTATGATCTCTCTTAACTCTCAGTGTATTATATATAGGTATGTATTTTTTAATAAAAATGGAAAGATTATGAACACTGCTTTGTCCTTCTTTTTTCTTTTAATACATTCTGAACTGAATGTATTCTTGTGGTATCTAGACATCACTTTTGTTACAGTAATTTGGTGAATAAATATCAGTCTGCATTATCTTTGTGTGTTATCATAATGCACATGGTCCTGTCAATTCAGATTCCTCATGAACATTCATCAGAACTTCACAGGATAAACTTGTATGGACGCAATAGAATGCACTTAATCCATCTCCTGTTGTTAGACATTTAAAAAGGTCCCAATTCCTTACCATTATTCACAATGAGATAAATACCTTCATATATACAATCTTGCACCTGCAAAAAATTTTAAACATTTCTTTAGAACAAATTTTAGAGGAGCAATTGCTCAGCCAAATATTTATAAACATATTCTTAAGATTTGTGGAGCATTTTATCAATTGCAATGCGATTGCAATCCAGTAATATTTTATCAATATTTATCAATCGATTCTCTTCTAGGTCAATATGAAAGAACCTGTTTCCCAGCCAGTAGAAGAAGTAAGGTCTGGGGCTGCACTCCCTGTATCCCTGCCAATTCAAGGAATATTGTTTGTTTTAGTCTTTGAAGTTCAGAGAAACAACAACATGAAGATAAGCTGTTTTTATTTGCATTTATTTGATTGGTAGACAGGCTGATCACTTTTCATATACATATAGGTATATTTACATACACATTTTAGCATGACTCTAGTGACTTGCCAACATGAGTGTTAAGTGAATAAACTCTCAAAATTCAGTTCAAAATGATACAAGCATACCCAGATGGGAAAAGTACCTCTTTTACTAAGTCATTCGACCAACATTTATTGAATGTTTACCAGGATTGATAGTCACGCCAGCACACTGATTATTTACAGATTTTCTTATGATTTGCTCTCCAGACTAAACTGGGGGCTAAACACTTAAAATATCACCCTGGTATTTACTATGTGCTAAATTCCATATCAACCCTGAGGATACAGCAGTGAACCAAAGCCCTGCATTTACGGTCCACGTTTTATATTGTGGCCCACAGATACTAAAATATACAGTATCTCTAGTGAATATCCCAAAAGTAAAGTGAGGCTTAAGCTTCTTAGAACTCAGAGCCACAGCATGTAACATGTGTCACGATTAGAAATGATTATGCTTAGCTCCAGGACAGGTTAATTTTATTATAAGAATATGGGATGTTGATCAGTCCAGGCAGAGGCCTGCTCCAGACCAGCCGCACTTTCCATTTCTCCTATTCTTCACCTGCATGCTGAAAGGCTGCATTTTCTTTCCTTGGAAGCAAGTCTTCCCAACGAGATTTTGGGCAGCACATTATGCCACCCCCAGTCCTGCTGGCGGTGGAGGAGGACATCGGATCTCCAATCTGCTCTTCTCTTTCAGGCATTCTAATTGGAAGTCCTGCTTAGCACACATGGCCAGAGTGAGGAGCCAAGAGCAGAACAAAAGACAACTGCTCACATGTGCTCCTTCTGAGATCGGGTCCAGGCTTTCCAGCTCAGCAGGGAACAATGACGATGCAAAATCGTTACTGGAGAAGGGTCAGCAGGTGAACAGCGGTCACATCCCTGGCAAGCCCAAGATGTGCAAAAAACTTCGGCTAGATGGATTTTTTTTTTTTTTTAAGAAACTAAAATAGAGGCTGAGAAACAAGATAAAATGGAAACAAGAAAATTAGTAGGAGATCCACATCTCTAGATCTTCCTGCCTAATGCCCTTCTGGGATTTAAATCTGCTGAGAGATGTTAAGGATTCTCTTTCCTTAAAAACTAAAACAATAAACCTACTTAAATAAAGAACACTGAGGTAGAAGTGGCTCGATGTGGATTCTCAGGCAAGTTCTAACATAAACATATTGTGTGGTCTCGAGGACCTCTCATCACCTCCAAGGGCCTCCTCCTAAGTGCAAACGGATGATAACCACTGGACCTTACCAAGGGCTCTTGCTTACTCTGCCATCTACACATCCACTCTGCAAAACCAAACACAAAAATAAAGCCTAGATGGAACGCTGTGAGAATGTAAGTTTTTCTTAGAAAAAAGAGCTTTGGCTCTGTAAAGGAGTCATCCCTGATGGTGAGGAAGGGGACATTGAATTAGACAAACATTAAGATTTCTTACAGTTCTTACAGAGGATGATTTATACTGTCATATGGGTCCATACTGGGAAATCGGAACTGTAGCCAAGGAGGTTATCTATTGTCAGACACAGTTCCTCCCCAGTATAACTTTTCCCTGATTCCCAGTTCACCAGCAAAGGGAGCTCTCTCATAAGAAGCCGGGCTTACAAGCTGAAGACCTAAGCTGCGGTCCATTCTCCCCTCTGAAGCTCATTGCCCAGCCTCCTCAATCGCCCCGGCCTTTTCCACTCCTCCTCATCACTGGAGAAATATAAATCCCACCCAGCATGTAGACATGCCACCTCATGATTCTTTGATGGCCAGAACAACAGAAGCTGGTGAGCCATATGTCATATTTGATCTAGGGATGTTTTTACCTAATTGTTTAAGAATTAAAACAGTCAAACATCTCTCCTACAGATAATTTATGTGTACAAAACTGCTGGGTGGGAACAGAAATAGAAGTCTACTTGCATATGCTTCACGAAGAGGCAAGCTTTTCCTAAGGCGATCACTCTTCAGATGTTTTATTCCACCTCGCCTTCAAATCTCAGGGTCCTGGCTGGAGACCCTCCTCCCTGTCACCCCCATTCAAAGCACATGTTCCTGGACATGCACAAAAAGAATCACATATCATTACCTCCAATAATTAAAAGAAGACACCAAAAGGACACAGGGGCCAATAGTACGTATTTGAAATTCCTGAAGCCAGTTCTTTGAATATAGAATTTTGAAGATTTTAGAAAGATAATGTACCCTGAGGGTATGAACGAAAAGGAAAAGAGAAGAGGAGGGGATGGAATTCATTAAAAATTCCCTCTATTACAAAACACCCTCACCAGCACCTTGGGATCAAACAGATTCATGTCTTAGCAGTAAAATATATGAAAGTCTTCTTTAATTGAGATAAAGAAAAACCACCAATGTCCTCACATCAGTAGGATGAGCATTCCAGTTTTACTAAAAGAGTTTCCATTATCAAGTGAGCTACAATTTCTTTTTAATTTTTAGGGCTTTTTAGATTTCAGAATTGTGGTCAATGTACTGTGGAAAAGAAGGAAGTCACTATTTTCTTTTTTTTTTTTCTTTGTTTTTGCTCGATTCTACTAGTGATTAGGATCTTAACCAAGTAATGATACAATTATCACCACCTCTAAATATTTATTGATTACCACTTGCAGAAAATGGCATTTGCTTAAGATGACAGAGCTTTCTCGTTAGCTGCTTATAATCTGTAGACGATGCAGAAATTAGAATTGCTGGATGATGAAAATCCCCATCATGCACAATAAAAAGGTAAAATGCTTTTGTTTGAATGTGAAATTGGAAGGAGAGGGTCGCTTTGCTGCCGGCCCAGTTTCTGCTCCTCCAGTCCTTATTTTTCTGGTTCATACTCCCCCTCCTTCTCTTCCATTTTTTAGCTCTGACATTATTTTCTCAGGGGAGGCTTCCTTGCCTGCCCTAACTAGGTCAACTTTTCATGCTATCATGTACACTTCCTCCATTGAAAATATATTATTTGCATAGTTAAAAAAAAAAAAAAACTTACTCCCCACCAGAAGTTCCCCAAGACAAAAACTTCATCTTTTGATTTTTTTCATCATTATTTCTCCAGCAACTAACAAAGTGTTAGGCATAGAGTAGCTAATTAGTAATATAGTTTGGATAGATGTACGGATGGATGAATGAAGAAGTGGAAGGGAGAGAGGAAGGGAGGGAGGAAGGGAGGAAGGAAAGAAGGAAGGAAGGAAGGAGGAAGGAAGGAAGGAAGGAAGGATGGGTACTTGGTTTACTAGGGGGGGTATCAGGATTAAATTAAGGTTAAAGGGAAAATAAAGCTTTGTCTCATTTTGCATGAGGTAGAAATAAGAGAGCAAATACATACGGGGTAAGAGATTCTCATACAATATGTACAGTAGCTATATCTAGCTCAGATCCCCAGATGTGCTTCTACTAAGAAGAATAACTTAGAAATATCAACCTCCAGTTGAAAGAATAAAACAGTTTAGGGTCTCTGAAAAAGAAGAGAATCCAAATATTCACTAAACCTGAAAATAAAAACAGCACTAATGGAGAAAGACCCTCTTTCATCTCACACACATTCTTAGGCGGAGGGGGATGAAAATTATAGGAAAACTGGTAAAAATTCATTTACAAGTGATGATGGGTGAAGGTGTATCGTAATGAACTCATTACACAGCTCCAAAAAAGTGGTCATTCTTATTGTTATTATTTTAGAAAAAAAGACCCAAAAAAAAATCACTTCAGCAAAGGGATTTCCTATTCTTCCTCTTCTGGCCACCATCTCAAAAATAATTAAACGAATGCAAATAAGGAAAGGAAACCAAAGAAGTTGTAACTAAGAGGAGTCATCCTAAGGGTATGAACAAAGAGAAACAGAGAAGAGGAGGGGATGGGATCCATTAAACTCCCCACGTATCTAAAAACCTGCCAGCAATAGCAAAACTGGAAATGGAAACCTCACCTTTTTGAAGTTCATCCATTACTAATTGCAAGGTAAGAAGTCTGACTTTATATGCCTTAGGAAATATAGACTTAACAGACGTCTTTATTGAAGACTCTGCTGTTCCCAGGGGAGGAAGATGGATAACTCTGCCTAAGTCCTTTTCTTACGTCATATCCAAGTTTTTTCGCCTAAACCTGATACATAATTAAACAATTGGCTAGGGTGTTGTCTTGGCAGATTATTTGCCATGCTGGAAACACGGAGATATTTGCTGCACCGTTCACCTCTCTCGCTGGAAAAGTTCCTAATGAGCAACATTACCAGCAGGGATTATTCTTGCGCGTGGGAACACCTCTCCAAAGAGGAAAGGGGAAAAGCCAAGTTTAAAGCTAAACTGTACAAATTAAAGGAATAAATACATATGCTCAAATAAAAGAATGGCAGTCAAAGAAGGAAATTAAGTGGTTGTGTCCTTGATCGGAAAATGATTTTAATCAGAGCACTACAGAGCCCATTAGAGAGTCATATTCACTATTGATAATAATTGAGTTGGTTCCTGTAGCTGATTTAAGGAATTTGACTTGGTGATCATATTTTGAACTTTTTACTCAAAGCAACCACCTTTAAAAGAAGGCACTGCTTTGATATGATGAGGACTTCATCAACACGTATTAATAAGGCTTAAAGGCTGAAGGAAATAACGTTTGCTTCCCCTACCTCCCCCTTCAGCAAATTTGAGACTGTCATATGATAATTTCTCCTTCATTCTATGTCAAAACACGTGCATGGTATGAAAGCAGCTATTATTCTCAAATAAGCATTTGAGCACTTTCATTGCTGCAATGAAGAGCTGCCAAATAAGATTTTGTACATGTCCTGGTGCAGGGGCATGCACCAGGCACCCATATCTATACGTGTTTATATATAAGTAAATGGGAGATGTTTATATATGTGTGTGTGTTTGTAGGTATATTTAGATGTATATTTGATTTCATTTTTGCACCTAGAATATTGTGCAAAGTTTAATGTGTAAATATCTGTCCATATGCGTTTTTGTGTTTAGTCTTTTTTCAGCCTTTAGAATTAAGACCCTGTGTAGCATTCAGCTTTTCTTTCTTCTCACAAGCAAAAGACAGAAAAACAAAGGACCACCTAAATACTACATACATAGTTTAAGACTTTATTGTACTTAGGATTCCTCTGGACCACTTATAAAACATACTGATTTCCAAGGTAAAGGATTCTGCACAGTAGCCCCTGCCCTGGTGACACACTATAAACACACTGGCCTAGTGGCCAAGCCAATTTTAGGCAAAATTACCATCAGGGATATTTACCTCTGGAAAAAAGGTCCTCAAACTCCAGTCCATGGCCTTCTTTTGTTTAGTCTGAAAGCTAACAGCAGTTTTTACATATTTTAAAAGTTGAAAAAAAGTGAAAAGAAGAACAATGTTTCATGACATGTGAAAATCATATAAAATTCCAATGGCCATAAATGAAGTTTTACTAGAACATGGCCACATTTGTTCGTTTATGTATTATCTATGGAAGTTTTCATGCTACAACACCAGAGTTAAGCAGTTGTAACAGAGACCCGTGGTCCACAAAGCCTAAAGCACTTGCTCTCCAGCCTTCAAGGAAGAACTTTACCAAGCTTGCCTTACATCCCTCCCTTGTTCTGTCAGTGACCTTCATGTCCATCTAGGTCATACATTCCATCTCCTCCAGCTTCCTGTTTCCTTTGAAGGAGGAATGGACGATGTAGCTATCTATCTTCTGGAAATTTCTCATTGTATGCCTTGGCTTTTACCATAAAATTTAAATATTATTTACACTATTTAAAAAAATGCAGCAAAGCTCAATGAAGAGGTGAGAGAAAAGAGAAACACTCCACTGATATCCTTGAAATAATATCATAAAAGAATGACTAGTGTCATGGTACAGAGATCTCCTCCTCCCCAGAGTTATTCAGGGAAAGTGAGGAACTCCAGAAAGCTTCTTTGAAATGTTAATTTCAAAATTTATTTGAAACACAAAATCAATGATTTATTGATTTATAGCCTCCACTCTGCTTATGTGTAGGGCTAGGCCTATTGAGATATCTCTCTTTGTGGCTTTTACCCACCAGATGCGTTCAAAAACACCTTCCAAATGCAATGCAGAAACAATACCCAGGTACAAAAAGAAGTAGGTGTGAGTACCCTGCATCCTGTTTTTGCAGTGGTGACCTCAATGGGAATTGCAATGATATTTCAGTGATTATCTCTTTAATGTCTACCTCTTTCCAGGCTTTGTCCCTTTAGGTTTTTCATCTCAATGACAGAACCCGAAATAAGCATTGGGAATTATTTCCTCAATCATCCCAAGAGATCCAACTCTATGAAATTGTGGGAGCTGATTATTCTGCCTATGTGAGATTTTTATTTGTGTGATTGAAGATTATAGGACAAGACAATCAGCCAGGGAAGGCAAGCTTGAAGTGGGGCAGCAAGGGAGAGCTAGAATTTGAAAGACTGACCTGGAATTCTTACGCACGCACACACACATATTTTAAACTACTGCCATGCCTCTATCCTCGAGGATAGACGTGTGTTATACATGGTGTGGCCCATGGGCCATACAGGGACCTGTGCCTAGAACATCATGCTTTCTTTAATACCCGGCTATTTCCATCTAGAAATTCTTAATAATTTTTGAACAAGGGACTCTGCATTTTCATTTTACACTCATCTCCACGCTTATGTGACCAGGCATGTGTGCTGGAGAGCTGGTTCTCCTCATCACGCACCTGGCTCACGTGTTGGAAAAGCAGAAGATCCACAGGGGATGGACACACTGAGGGTCCAGCCATGGGTCCACAGGCACAAGATGAGCCAGCAGGTAAACAACAAGCGTGAGCCTCAGTTGCAGTGGGGTTTCATGCCAAGTAACGACCTCCTCTGAGAACTCTACCTCGGTGTCCAACTTCTAAATCTCCCCCAAAATGTTTTTCATAGCCCACACGAACTCACAACTGTGCAGAAATAGGAATTTGGGGAAATGTAACTTGAGCTGAATGAGGTTACACGACAACTATAAGCAAGCCCACTATATAAGTAAGTCTTTGTGTGGACAAACCACCCCAGACAAATCCAGTGGGAGGCAATAAGTGGAAAGACCAAGAGAACCGAGTTGAAACTCAGATCCATCACTTAGTGACTGGGCAAGTGAGTTTCAGTTCCTCACCCATAGAACAAATATTTCAAGACTCACTCAGAGAATCGTTCTGAGGATTACACAAGATATATTTAAACTATCCTAGCAAGTGTAGATTAAGCTTAATGAAAAATTTGTACATTCTTGAATAAAACTCATAGACAAATAAGCAGTTTAAGAGACTGGGTTATGATACTTAGCTGATAGAACTGGGGCCCTTTCTTATCCTATTGTGGCCACCAGGAGCAGACTCTTTCCAGACCTCTTCTGAAATACCCCAATGACAAAGGAAAATAAATAGATTTCCCCCGGGGCTTCCAGCTACGAGTGTAAAACTCCAAATATGCACATGAATTTCGCACTCTGTTGTAGAATTGCATTTATTTTAATGTAAAAATGATACTCTTAAAATCACTTAGCAGTGAAATCACTTAAGTCTTTTACCTCAAGCACAATTGATGTTCAAAACCAGGTGCATGCCATCACACCCTTCCAGAAATGATGATGATGATAATGATGGGTGGGGGGGGGGGTGACTACAGTAATAGCCAAGTATACTGAACACTTAACATGTGTCAGATACTGTGCTAAGAATTTTAAATAAATTATCTCATGTCATCTTATTTTATAAAAACTTTAGTTCACTAAATAGACATAAGGAAACTGAGGCTCAGAGCTTTTCAGCAGTTCTTTTGAGATCACAAAGCTGGACTCTCAAGAGTCTCCCTGGAAGGATTCAGTGCTCAGATTCAGAAGCCTAGTAAAAAGATACAACTGAAACGGGATCTGTAATAATGACATAACAGAAAACGGATCCATAAATAATTACTCATAAAACATAGACGCAGCAAACTTGAGACCCTCAAAATAAGTCAATTAGTAGCTATTCTCCAAAGTACTATAAAAACTGTGGGGCAGGTGAGAAACAAGGAAAGGATGAAGGTTGAGATAAAGAGGTAACAGAGGAGAGGGAGAGATTAGATAACATCTTGATGAACACAAAACGTGTCAACAATCCCATCTTCCGAGAACATTAAAAGCTCGGATGTTCTGGAGTAGTGAGTTCTGTAGCCACAACTCGGATGACTTCCAATAGAGTCAAGGCCAAAGCCAACAGGAGAATGCAAATGAACCACCTTGGATATAATACCCTCAACAAGTGAATATGCCTCCTCCAAGAAGCCCGCTCAGATACACAGAACCAGCAGCAGTGAATGCTGCCTCCTATTCTCACAGCACTCATCACGTGGGCCTCCTCAGTGTAATCATATGCTAACTCACCACTCTGCCGGGGCACAGTATTTAAAAAGTGAAATAAGTTGTTGTAATCCTCATAGCGTCTGGCACAGAGATTTACTCATCGAAAGCACGTTCGATAAATATGTGTCAATCACAACATGATTACACTTCTCACCGTGAACAATTAAGGGAGGTAAAACTTACTCACACCAAAACTGTGCTTAAAAACATTTCAAGTCTAAAAAGTGAAAGGATGATTAAAAGTCATTGTATTAAAAAAAAAAAAAGATACATTGTGTAAGAGAGAGTCTGCAAGCATTCCAGCTTTCTTTTAATTCAAAAGAAAATAAAAAAAAAATTAATAAATAAAATAAAATTTTTTTGTTCTGTCAAATGTTGATCGGCCCCAGGAGGTAGCAAGTGTTCTGGTGTCATCTTCCTTATTCATTGAGTTCTGTCTGTGTGACTCAGAGAACGTCCTCTCAGAGCTGCATTTACTCTGGTCTGAAAAGAGAAAATCTGTAAGACTGCAACTATGATCTTAAACCAAGAAGACTTGTTTTTTTCTTTTCTTTATACTGTAATTATCAATCAGTGACTCTGTGTACTTTTTAGTGTACTTTTGCCCAGCTGAATACTGGTCATGATGAACCCTGACAATCTCTCATGATTTTGTGGTTTGTACCAGCATTCCCCGCTCTAAAGACTTCGTAGAATTGCCAACCTTTTTGTTTGTTTGTTTTGGTCCTATGATATTCAGTGATGCTGCTATCCGTATAGATTGAGTCCCATCGTGGAAAGTAAGTATGAATAAATGTTTTAGGTACCCTAATAAATTTCTTGGTATTATTTTTTTCTTAATGAAAGAGCATTCTTGGCTCGGCGCCTGTGGCTCAATCGGCTAAGGCGCTAGCCACGTACACCTAAGGTGGTGGGTTCAAATCCCCAGCCCAGGCCCACCAAACAACGATGGCTGCAACCAAAAAATGGCCAGGTGTTGTGGCGGGCACCTGTGGTCCCAGCTACTTGGGAGGCTGAGGCAGGAGATTCGCTTGAGCCCAGGAGTTGGAGGTTGCTATGAGCTGTGATGCCATGGCACTCTACCCAGGGGGATAGCTTGAGGTTCCATCTCAAAAAAAAAAGAAAGAGCATTCTTGCCACATTTCCATTGTCAATTCAAGCTACTTAGAGTGGTTTAGAGGGTTTCCCCAACTTGTAATTTGAATAACTTCACAATAGTTTTTTTTCCTTTATGCACTGTCCTGTCTACCATGAATTATCCTTACTCCATTTCCTAATGTCCAGCTTTTGCTGTTTTTCCTGTTTCAGTTTCAAGATATCCAGATTTTCACTTCACCATAAGTGAGCCATGGAGTGGTAGGCATTTGTCAATGCCATTACTATTACCGATGTGTGCCTCTGGTTTGGGTGCCCTAGTTCACATACTGGGGCCTCCCCCTTCCTCTCTCTGCAAGTCCCCCATTGCTCCATCTCTCACCACACATTTTGGTTCACTCTGACTCAGGCAGAGGGAACTGAGAAACCAAGGTGTGAGATGCCCTATGCCACTTTCCAGACCTATAGCAATGGCTCATCACCACTTTCGATCACCGTGTCAATTTATTCCTCAAATTGGAGATTTGAGCAATGGACAATGTTTCTTTAATCTTTATTTCTCTCTCCCTTTGAGGGATCTTTGATATGTTATCATTTTCAGTCCCAGGCCAGGCCCAGATCCAACTTTGCCCAAACGATTAAATGGACTCTGAGAAGAAAGTCTGTAACTAAGACCTAGATGTCAAACTAACAAACCTGCAGAGAATTTTTTTTAATTCTGTTGAAATGATCCATGTTTGCTAACTAGAACCCCCTTATAATTACAGCATATTTTTTCATAACTAAAATTCCATTGCCAGTAAGTCAGTATCTAAATATGAATCTATGATCACTCCATACTAACTGAAATGTTACAAGACATTTCAATTTCTTTCACTGGAAAAAAAGTTTCTGTTAGTTATTCTTACTGATGAAGTTAACGATGATAACAAATTATGCTTTGTGAAACTTTTTTAAAGAATTCAGATTGCTTTGTACAACAAAAATTGTTTGAATTATATACTTCTGTAATAATAAAAGATGGCATTGCCTCCTCACATTTTGAGAGAAAAAATGGAAGAAATTAGTTATATGATGTACCACCCAGTTTGGGGGGTGGTGGTAGAAGAAAATGGAAGAAAAGTGAAAAAAAAAATAAACACAAAGACCCTTAGCTCTAAAATCCAAGTGTACTGAGATTGGGCACTGTGGCTCACACCTATAATCCTACCACTCTGCAAGGCCGAGGCAGATGGCCTAAGCTCAGAAGTTCTGAGAGAGACCAGACTGAGCAAGATCAAGATCTGTGTCTCTACTAAAAATGGAAAAAAAAAAATCCCTAGCTGGGTATTGTGGCAAATCCCTGGAGTCCCAGCTATGTGGGAGGCAGAGGCAAGTGAGTCACTGGAGACCAAGAGTTTGAGGTTGCTGTGAGCTATGATGCCAGAGCACTCTACTAAGGTTGACAAGTGTCTTAAAAAATAAAAATTAAAAAATAAAATAAAATAAAATCCAAGTATACAGACCTTAAGCAATTTTATCTTGACTTCTTTCTCCACCTTCCACATGGCCCTCAATGCAATGGAAACAGAATTCACTTTTTGGCACATCTCATAACTGGTTTAATTAAAAATATTTCTAGTGAATATAATTTTCTAGGTAACTTTTTAAACTTTTATTTTACCTTTTTTAACTTAAAAACTTTAAAAATTTATTAGCATAATTTCTTAAACTGTGTTTCTAAATACAGTACATGAAACATTTAAGCTTGATTTCTCTGAATCCATTTCTCTTACTAAATTTTAAATTCCTTGACAATATGAACATTTTATGTGTTTTTCCACTCTGTTTTCCTTTTTCAAGACAGAGTTTCACTCTGTTGCCCAAGCTAGCAACTCAAGAGCATCAGCCCAGCTCTTAGCAACCTCAAACTCTTGGGTTCAAATAATACTCCTGCCTCTGCCTCCCAAGTAGCTGGGACGACGAGCCCCCAATCAGGACACCCGGATAATTTTTTCTATTTTTGGTAGAGACAGGGTCTTCTCACTTTACTCAGGCTGGTCTCAAAATCCTGAGCTCAAGTGATCTTCCTGCCTCGACCTCCCAGAGTGTTAGGATTATAAGCATTAGCCACTGTGCCTGGCTTCAGTCTAAAGAAATTGTATAGCAAGTAGTCAGAATTTAAAAGCATTTATTCTAGAAGACTCACTCCTAAAAGGATAATAAATAAAATCATTTTATTCCCTGGGTTTATTTCAAGAAGACTTAGGTTGTAATAGGTTATCAAACAATACAAATATCTTTAAATACTTAGTCATGGATACACTTGTAGAAAGATTACTTCCAAAAACATTATCTGAAAATTACTTTTGAATACATCCTTAGGAGCAGACTTTTTATGATGATTATTTTTCCCTTTCTATTAGGGCTGTCAATAAGGGTCTATTTATCTACTTGGCGATTCCAAGAATGTGACCATAAACTTTCTGAATGAATGCCTCTGGTCTGAATATACTCAATGCCTCAGATACTGGGTTAGCAGTATAGAAAGAATCAATAAATACTCATAATTAAAAGTAAAGATTTACTGCATATTATATTATGAACATGTTACCGAAGATAAAAGTAACTAAGCAGGATTATATTATTTCTGAAACAAGTGGGCACTTTCATTTTCATTTTTAGCAAAGATCTATATGTGAATCAGAAAACTGGTGTTTTTATTTGCAGTACAATTCAGAATCATGACACTCATTGGCAGACACATAAAGTATGGTGAGGACAATGTATATTGGAGATCAATGCCCCTTAGGAAAATAATTCAGTAATGTAATAAATCTAGATATTTTGCCAGCTGACTCAAGTTCCCTTCAATTTAAAATTCAGACAAGAGCTTGATTGAGCAGTCAGGAGAAGGCTGTGAATTCTGTCCCCTGATGTCAAGTTGTAAAGGCAACTTCACATGTTTTCAGGTGGTCACCTTCAATAAGGGGTGAGAGAGAGAATGTAATGTAACAACAGAACATCTATAACGCCTTGCTTTGGTAAGAAAAATTCCTTCCTGCAAACATTGCAAGTAAAAAAGTCTCCCTGTGTAACAGGCATGGTTACATAACATTCCTGAAACAGACAAACTATGAATTCCAACGAAAGCTTCATTCTTTCAGAATGCCATCAGTACTAGAAGTTAATTTATGGACTTGCCTCAAGTGCAGATGCTCAGTCTGAGTCCTCTGACAGCCTCGCTATTTTAAAAGCAAGCAGGATCCCAGCGCTCTTGAGGATGGAGAGGCAGCCGAGAACCACCTTCCCTAATTGCCTGATGAAGATTCCACTTGAGTTGAGATACCAGCTAACTGGTTATTGTGTCTAATGGGTAAATTTGCAAGCCTCCCACTTTAAATGAGTTGTGTGCATTTATTTTATACAAAGGAAAAGATTGGGCAAAAGATTTTCTAATTTAGCCTTATCTTTTACAAATTTTTACACAAAGCAGGGAAAAGCAATTTTTTAAAAACTGGCTAATGCATTCTAATTTTTTTTATTATTGTTTTCTGTTTGGAGGAGGGAGATAAGTTGAACTGAGCAGGGAGTTCTTTGTGAGGTTTTTCTGCCTATTAACAATTACATAACAAAGATACCCCGATCTGCATTTTACATCTTTATGTTATTGACATACATCCTCCTAGGACTTGTCTAACTGTTGCAGACCGGCTTTTATTTTTTCCTAGTATTTAGAGTCTCAAATGGACAATGACAGCAGTCCCAGCCTTACTGGAGCTCATCAAACTGCCTCATTCAAAGTGATGACTGAGTTGGATTAAATCCAAGGACTCAGCTACCAGTATTAACCCATCAAATGTTGCAGCTCCTCAAATGCTTTAATCATTAGGGTGGGATTAATAGACACGCTCTGCCACAGTCCCAGTGCCTGGAAAATCACGCCAGGAGAATGCAGATGCTTAAATGGACCGAGCTTTAATCACACCAGGCAAAAAATGACAGTTTGGAAATTAAGTCAGGAGGATAAACTTGGAAAGGAGATTAAAATAGCCCGGGTGTTTATCAACAGATTGTACAATATTAGTCAAGCAGATTCCCCAAACTTTTCGTAAGAATCCCTGTGGTCGGTGCCTTCCATGTGGGTTCTTAAAAAATGGAGGATTTATACAGGCATTAAAAAAAAGGAAGGCAGGTAAGCAGCTAGTGGGGTTATAGGTAAAATATCATACAAATTTCAGGGCGAGTAAACGCACAGATAAAGGCAGCGTTGTCATGTTCTCCAACAGAATTTAAAATACTTTCTGGTCCAAGTTTGCACATGTCCAAATAAATCATAATGTACTTGAGCTATGTCGAGCTATTTTTTTTTTTTTCTTCCTGGTTGTAATAAGCGTGCTTGATTGTCAGGCCCTGCTGTTCTTAGGGCCAAATCAAAAATACAATATTAACTTCTTTCAAAGATGCAGCCACCAAAGCAATAGAAGAATGCAAATAAATCAATTCTGCACACTTAAGCCCGTCGTTCTGTCATGCAAGCCTGGCGGTAGAGAGTGATTCTCTTCCCCCAACTCTGCCTTATCATTTTGAGGTATGAAAAATAGATTGTGTCACCATAATGAAGCACAGGAAAAGGGAGCTTGTTATAAGCTGATTACAGTTTAGATTGAAGGACTGGTTCTCATTAGCTATTTTAGATTGGACAGCATCCTTGAGCTGTAGTAATTACTGAAAGTAATTTTTGAAAGGGAGGGTGGGGCAGCTGGTACAAGGAGAGATTCAAACAGTTGCACGGGGGTTGGGAAGAGGGGTGGAAAGAAAGACCTGCAGCCTGCCAAGTTATTACCCCAAATGCGAAGGCATTGTGAGGCAGCTGTGCCCGGCCACTTTTCTGTCAGGCTATCCAGCAACGAGGAGAGAGCTTTGCATGGAGAAATAAGTATGGCATAGAGGCCGATTTAAAGTTCAAGTGGCAGGGTGACTCCCCCAGAGCCATTGACAAGCAGAAGCTCAGTTTTCATCCTATAATAAAAGTGATGAAGGCCGATTTCACTGCTATTTGACAGAAGCAGACCTAGAGAGCAGGCACTAAATGATATCAAGGTAAAATTACCTATTTTCTTACCTCATTGAGTAGATTTTGAAGCTTGACCACGTCCTGGGTCATGAATAGGAGACAATATGCCAGTCTTGAAGGTATTGTGAGCAAGTCTGTACGTACGTTGTACTAAATGCAAGTTTTCCATCCAGCATTTTCTGTGATACAGGACGGACGTGTCAGGGAAGAAGAGTGTGCAGGCTGTTTGTTGAATTGGGGAAAACTGGGAGTTTGGGAAACACAGTTCCTGGCTCTAGATCTGCCATTTGCTGGATTCCTGGAAACCCTGAGTAAATCATTCGACTTCTCAGTGTGTCTGGGAAACAGACAAGTTCAAGGTGGGCTAATGTCCCTTACAGTTATACAGACCTTGCTGTTTTCAGCTTTTATCTCATCTAGCTAATTTATTGAGAATGAGATAAGGAATACAGGGGAAGAAAAGCAACTTTTCAATAAGTGAACACATTTTGGATAAGACTAAGATGAATACTCCTAAGCATAAGAGATCTGGGTGGCTGATCGATGGGAAGATAAGGAACCTTTACTGAGACCCTACTGTGGGCCACAGTTCTTATGCATGTGATTTAATTTGATCTCAGAGTAAGCCTGCCAAGGACAGACGAGGAGTGTGAGGCCCAGAAAGGCTACATTGCATGCCCACGGTGAAAGAGAGACATGAAACAGCCCAGGGGGTTGTTGAACAAAATGTCTATGAAATCACTCAAAGTCACAGGAGGAATCGACAACCTCCCCTGCAGCATTTGGGCAGCATCCAGTGGCTTCCTTTGCTCTAAATACCTCTTCAACTATCCGACTATCACCTGGATTCTGTCCACTAAATTGCTTTCCTTGAGTTAGTGAAGGCACCGTCTCCAGAAAGCCCTCATTAAAATCCAAATGTGTTACCTGGGAGGTGTAAATTCATTAAACCATTAGTAAAAATTAACAGTCTTTATAAAATTAACAGGTTGAATTCATCTGATTAGCTTCGCTGTCATTCAGCAGAAAACAGATACTAAGGGAAGAATACCAATTTGAAGTTTCTCCTTCAGAGAGGAGATTTAGAAAGGTCAGGCACTGTGGACCCTGCTGCCAGGGGCAGGGCCACACGTGTGCCCCAGTTGGGGTTCCTGGACAGCTAGACACCTACAGGGGTATGAAACCTTAGACTGATTTTCAGGGGTGGCGGGAACCGATGGAAAATGATGATGAAAATGAAATAGAGAAAGGGATTTTCTGGAAGGAAAACCCGGAGAGAGGGCACCAAAACACATTTTTATTGCCTGTTCGCTAAAGACGACAAGCAGATCTCAGAAATTCAGGACTTGTACATACATCATTATATTTATAGAATTTTAAAAATAATTTAGTCTAGTGACTTTCAAACTGAAGTAACCACCCCCACATCCAAACGTTTAAAATAGAGGAGGTCTCCTTTTATCAGTATTGTAGGCTGAGATTCTATCGTCTGGAGAAAGAATTCCGTTGTTAAGAAAGAGAGAAAAAAAAATTGGAAGGAAAGAAAGAAGAAAACAAGGATGGAGGGGAAGGAGGAAGAGAGGGAACAAAAAAACAGAAGAGGAGGGGAGAAAGAAGGGGAAGCTTGGAAACTCATGATCTGATCCAGGGGGTAGACAATGTTTCTAGTAAAGAGCTCAACAGTAAGTATTTTGGGATTTATACCCATTGGTCTCTGTAGAAATTTCTTGTGAATGAATGGGTATGGCGGTGTTCCCATACATTTTTATTTACAAAACCAGACAGTGGCTGACCCCTGATTCTAGGCCAGGCACCTGTGACCTTACAACTAAAGGAAATGAGGGCAAAGTCGTTAACTAACAGACCAAAGCTACTGCGTCATTCTGCAGGCCTGGAACTTAGATCTTCCTCTCCCCCAAATACATGCTCCCCCCAACCCCTGGAATCTCAAAATGGACCTACTTGAATTTGAAGTATTAGTTCTCCAGTGAAGGGAGAGTGCTCACAGGTCTGGCTTTCACTCAAGAGTAAGGTTTATTTAAGTTAAAACTGTGGAGCCACGGCCTAGAAGCAACAGGGGACACTGTGGGTTGGACAAAGCCACGGAGGGAGAACAAAGAGGAAGTCTGGGTGGCGACTTTTAGGGAATGCCTACTTTGTAACGGCACAGGAGAAAGGGAGCCAGTTTACACACACACAGCGCACGAGCATGAACACCCAGGTACACACACATAAACACACAAGCACACATAGAAGACGACAGTAGGGGCAGGTGGATGAGTCACAGGGCTGACACACTTCTGTGTTCTTATCATAGGAATCGCCGAGAATTCCACGGCTTGCTTTTCTTTATCTTTATTGGAAAATGAACCAGGCATCACGTCCCCCACAGCACTGGAGCTCCTACCCGGACTCTGGCCATGAGCCCCACCAGCACCACGAAGCCTTTCCACATCCCATCACTTTTGGTTTTCTTAAATTATTACAGAAAGTGAAATTCATATTTTTCACTTCAAAATTCCATACAAAACATCCTTGTACAAATATCAAATAATTACCCCCTGGCTTTAGCTTATTTCATCTCCTTTCTATCCCAGTGTCCAATATGGAGATGGAGAGAGACTAGTTCTGTCAGATCTATAGTATTCGGATATTCTAGAAGAGAAGAGAATGGTACAGGAATGCTCCTGAGGTATGATCACACGGTAAAAATACCCGTGGCATAGTAAGTTCACATAATACAAACTATTTCTATTCGCAATGTACTGAGCACCCTGCTTTTCTAGATGAAGGAGTTCCATACTCATTTGTGGGATTTTGTTAACACAGACATGCTAATAGCAATAGCAGCTAATGTTGGTCAGGGTGCAGGCACCGTGCCAAGTGCCTCACATACGTTACCTCATTCAGCTCACAGAATATTTTTAGCAGCAGCTGAACTGAAGAACCGGAGCGTTAGCGATTTAAGAACCTTGCTCACAGTCTCATGGTTAGACAGCGGCAGAGCCGAGATCTGA
>CAUYQV010134022.1:0-25667 GCA_963574575.1 Galagoides demidoff | reverse complement strand
GGGCGCCTGTGGTCCCAGCTACTTGGGAGGCGGAGGCAGGAGACTCGCTTGAGCCCAGGAGTTGGAGGTTGCTATGAGCTGTGATGCCATGGCACTCTACCCAGGGGGATAGCTTGAGGCTCCGTCTCCAAAAAAAAAAAGAGAGAGCTTAGGGCTTCCCCCTTTCAACATCCACCTAAGTACTCTGGTGGGGGGCGGGGGTTAGGGTTTCAGAGATGGATCCCATCTTTTCCTGCTCCCCATTGCTCCCAATAGCCCAGAGGGAGTCTGGGTGATTGGTGTCCTGCTGAGAAGGGTTTAGGGTTCCCTTGGGGTATTCTGGGGTCTGGTTCTCGGTCTCTGTCAACTTTAGGATCCTCACTTCTACTCCTGGACAAGGGATGCTGTAAGCTGAGCATGAAACCTGGAGCCAGGATCAATGGAGCGGATCCAGGCCAGCTGCGGAGATGGCAGCTGCTGCTGGAGCCTGCCTTGTGTCTGTTTGTCCTTTCAAAGACTGGAAGGACTGAGCTGGTGCGGAATAACACTCCCCTATTCCCTTCCACTGTAGACGTTTGGACTTTATCTGACGGCCAAGGCCTGAGCTTGGATAGCAAACCCCAGACCCTCTGAGAAGCTATGGGAGGTTGGGCAGAGGGATGAACAATCAGCGTCCACCCCCAGGCCTGGGAGACAGCAGTGGTCAGAGAGGGACTAGAAAGGGTGAGAACTCTCTGGCTAGTCCTGGATCCTGAAAACACAACAAAGAGGAACTGAGAACAGTAGCAGACATCTCAAAAGGCCCTTTTAAAGCCTTAAGAGGTAAAGTACCCCAAGGGCACCAGGCACTGGATCCTACCTTTCTCCCCCTTCTACAACCCCTGCTGCAGAACCAGGGTGATTCGAGGTCACCTCCATTGCATCACAGAGCATGCCCACACACTTACAAATGCGCTCTCTACACTCAGATACAGCCTCCTCCACCCCACACTTGTATCTTTGCTTCATCTCTCATACAAGCCCCTGGCAGCCCGCTGGAAGAAATTGCACACCCCACCTTGGGTATTCCCCGAGTTCTTTGCCCTGTACCAGTCGCACCTGGAGGAATAATTCCAAACGAAGCCTCTGCCTCGGTGGTGGCTTCTGCCAGTGAAAGAGGACCTGGGAACTGCCCAGCAGTCCTGCACTCCCAGCTCCCATCTGGAAGGTCTGATCCTGACGTGATCCTATAGACGGAGCAGGTGCTGCAGCCCAATCTGACCTGCACCAAAATAAAGGACTAGACTTTCTGGGCGGTTCAGGCAAATATAGTCTCAAATAGGCTCTGAGAGATCAGGTGTGACTGGGATCTGAATGGCTCCGGGCTGTTGATTCTATAGAGCCGATTTCTTTGCTGTGGCTGTGTAAACTTGAGGGATGCTTCTCCTATGTCAGAGATGCCCGGGAGGCTGGGTTGGCAGCTGGCTCTAGGGGGGCTGGTGAAATACACGGCCCACTTCTGACTTGCTTTTTAGCTCCCTTCCCAGGCTGCGATCCTACCGTGGATTTCTGCAGGTCCCTCTTTATTGCCTACTCCACCCGAGTAGACAGTAAGTTCCAGGAGGGCAGGGCTGAGTTTGTCCTGGCACCCAACACAGCCCAACCCTGATATTTAAAATTTGTTGAACAAACGTATAGGGTTTTGTACATAAAAGCTTCCCCCACCTCACACACCCTCAGGATCTGCAAGTGAGAGGAAAACCCAAATGTTCAAATGGACCCACCCCAGGGAAGCGATTCAGAACAAACTTTGTCCTGGCCACTCCGGGACGGCTACTGCATGCTTCTCTTCCGAACACCTGAATTGCCTTCTCTTGGTCGAACCAATCTTGGAGCTCCAGGCCACTGTCCCAGGACCCTTTTAACATGACTGTGTTCCTCCGTGTCCTCCCGCTTCACTCAGCCGGAGCTGGTTCCCCCACCGCCCACCGCGATGGGATCCCGGCTGTTGCGAAGGTACAGAATTGACTTGAGACCGCGTACGCCTTTGTTTCTTCTTTATTTGCGGATATAATTATGCACCGCACTCTAAATTAGAGATAGATTTTTTTTCTGATAATACATTTCATCTTATTCACCACGAGCACACCACACGCACAGTAGAACAGTTCCACAACCTGATAAATTGCACAAGATGAATTTGGATTCCTGAAAACCTGCAGGCAAGCCGGCCCTACCGCGGCTTCTCGCCTCCTGGCTTCATTGAAGGA
The DNA here is from genome assembly GCA_963574575.1 of Galagoides demidoff. NCBI lineage: Eukaryota > Metazoa > Chordata > Mammalia > Primates > Galagidae > Galagoides > Galagoides demidoff. The sequence continues at coordinate 23,439 of CAUYQV010134022.1, read as the reverse complement.
AATCGCCCACCCGAAATTGATTTCGAGGTCAGCCTTTCCCGTTGCAGGGTTGAAACGTCTCCAGAATGGGAAGCGCTCTTGCTGGAAACGGCTGGACGCTGTAGATTCCGAGCACTGGATGGATATGAAATGTCCCCCCAAGGTCAAGTTTCTGCGCCTGCGAGCTGCGACCCCCTCTCTCCTTTCTCACCCCCCTCAGTAACTAGAACCCAATTGTCAGGGCCTCTCCTAGGACAGAAAACCCTGCCCACAAATACGCCCCGCCTCCCCTCCCCTAACCAGAGTGTTGTGGAAAAGAAAGGACAACAGAAACGCAGACGCGATGGATGTGAATCCCTAACCCCTCCCGCCCCCCATCCCCGAATAATCAGAAACTAGGACCCAGAGATGTTTAAAGCTTGGCTTCCCAAGCGCTGCGGCAGGGCGCACGAGGCTGATGAGGGTGGGGCGGGTGGAAGGGGGGAGAGCGCGGGAGCACGGCCGGGGCTGGCCCCTGCGCCCTAGTCCTCTGCGTTGGTTCGGTAGGCCTCGATGAGGCCCTCGAGGGAGTGCACGAAGCCTGACACGCTGCAGATGCCGCCGATGACGAAGATGGCGACGTCGAAGAAGACTTGGTGCCACAGCAGCTTGCGCCAGAGCAGGCGCAGGTGGAAGAGGCTGGGCAGCAAGAAGCAGAGGCCGGCGCCCGTGAGGCTGCCGGTGAGGCCCATGAGCAGCGCGAAGTGCGGCACATAGATGGCCATGAGCAGCGTGAAGACCACGAGCGCGCAGCGCAGCGTCAGCCCCCAAGACTTCAGCCGCCCGTCGCCGCCATAGCAGGCGGGGAAAAAGGCGCGGCTGCCTTCCTGGAAGAGCGACTTCTCCAGCACCTCGACGGCAGCGAAGAACGGCAGCGGGTAGGACAACAGCGCCTTGGCCACCAGAAAGATGTTGACCACGGCGCGGATGGAGCCGGGCAGGTTATCCGTTATGACCTCCTTGGTCTCGTCGGCCCAGGTGAGGTAGGCGACTAGCGCGAAGAGGCCCTTGAGCACGCAGGCGGCGATGTGCGTCCAGTTCATCATGCAGTGGAACTCGCTGGGCTGCTGCATGTTGCCCTCCAGCGAAGGCAGGAAGATCTGCGACGTGTAGCTGAACACGATGATGCCGATGGAGATGGGAAATTTCTTGACATCGATGTAAAATTTGACCTTCTCCCAGGCCCAGTCGCGCGCCCGCGATAGACAGTACGCTATGACCAGGATGTTGATGACGAAGTGGGCCAGAGTGCACAGCAGACTGAACTTGGACACAGCCTTGAGGTTCTTAAGGAAGGCGCAGGGCAGCAGCACGGCTGTGGCGATGATGGACCAGGACTTCTGCGATACAGGCAGCCCCGGGAAGCTGTTGTACATGAGGTTGCCGCTCACCACCACGTACAGGATGCATGTCATCACCAGCTCGATGATTTGCGCGACGTTCACCACGCGGCCGCCCAGCGTGGGGAAGCGCGGTGCGCAGCATGCGTTGGCTATGGCCACATACGAGTCCCGCACCCGCACCACCTCGCCGTCCTCGTTCTCCTCGTACAGGCACGCTATGAGGATCTTACCGGTGTAGCAGCACACCACAGCAGCGAAGATGATGAGGAACAACCCCAGGTAGCCGCCGTGCAGGATGGCGTAGGGTAGGCCCAGCACGAACATGCCCTGTGGAACGGAGAGGCAACCAGATGGGGGCGCTCAGTGGCCGTCGTCGCGGCGGAGGGGACCTGAGGGCGTGGCTTAAAACTACGGACTAAGCGGGCAGTAAGGAGAGTGAGAATTGGGCCTAAACCACAGGGCAGCGGAAGTTAGGCTGTAACGAGGGTGTGGGGAGGAGGCTAACCCAGAGTCGGGTTGCTGAGTCCAAGGTGGAAAGGGAGATATTTAAGGAATAAAAGAAAAGTGCGTGAACAGCTGCGAGATAGGGAGAGGGCTGAGAATAAGGAAAATCCCCTCGCAGGGGGTGGAGGTTGTTCCTGGGGACAGAACCCGTTTGGGGACCAGGAACGAGTTGAGAAGGGGAAGGAGGAAGCGGGGTCGGGAAAGGGTGCTGAGGAAGGTAAAGAGCTGGGTCTGAGCCACAGGGAAGAAGGCGGAGGGGATTTAAGGTGGGGCTGGAATGGGATGCACAGATGCTAAAGAGGGAAACACGAGCGTCTACGGGCCAAAAAGAAGAAGGAAGCGCTAAAGGCACAGTGGGAGGCAAAGAAGATAGGGTTAAGAAGAAAGGGGGTGAAGGTGAAGCAAAGCCAGAGGAGGCCAGCAGGGTAAATGTGAAGCCGGAGGAGGGCTTTGGGGAGTGGGGCATAGCGAAGGAGGAAAAAGGGCTAGAAATCATGAGTCTTAGGAGAAACCGGAGTTGGGTTGGGCCGGGGCCGGTCCTGAGGCTGGATACTAAGTGGAAATGGCAGGAGGACGCAAGATGAAGAGCCTCCCCCCACCCCAAAAAGCCAAATCAAGCAGAAGGCTGGAACCAGACGCTGTGGGGTCGGATGGGAAGGCTGCGGAAGTAGGGTCTATAATCCACGTGGGGAAGAAAAGCTAACGAAATCTAGGGTCCCCGAGGCCCGAGGGCCTCCAGCCTCCAGCCCTGGCCTCCCTCTGGGCCTACCCAACGGGGCCTTGAAAGACGCCCTGGGGAAGGCGCGGGAGATAACGAAAGCGGTCGTGACCCCGGGTCGGAAGATTCTGGTCCCTGCTCTCTGGTCCTTCAAGGTAATCTCTGGAGGAAGAAAATCTGGAGCGGAAGCCGCCTCGGGGCAGCTAGTGTGCAGGGCCGGGTGGAGTCCCGCTGAGCCCAAGACCCAGAGCAAGAGTCAGCTGCCTCCGCTTCCAGAAAACTGCGTCCTGCGCCCCAGTGACCCTGAGCTCCAGGGACGCCGCCCGGCCAAGCCGCCAGGCTGACGCCTCCTCTGCCTCCAAAACCTGGACCTGTCAGCCCCTGCCAGTTCTGGGGGTCGTTGTAAAGGCTTCAGACGCGCTCTGGGAGGAGTCTGGCGCCGCCTGGTGGAAACTGGGGATTGGGAGTAAGAGTAGAGGGTGGCGGGCCTAGAGAGCCCGCTGATTCTTAGCCTCTGAAAAGGCTTCACCAGGGTCAAACACCGAGGAGCTGGCTGCCTCTTTACGGTGCAGCCGGGATTTCGGGTAAGAGGGGTGAGTCTGTGCTCGCTGGAGTGCTGCGGACCATAGGTACTGGTGTGGGCACAGGTGTGTGCGTTCTTGTGCGGAGGCCTCTATGTCTCCAACAGGGCTTGCACCACAGGGAACAGGTTGAGTCCCATCTGCATGGGTCTCTGCGTGTGTGCTTGTTATGCTCAAGCGAGTATGTGTGTGCTTAGTATGTACAGATGTGTGCTTCTGTGTGTGGGGACATAAGGGTGCATGCAGGTGCATTTGGGGATAGTACTGTGGCCTATATATAGATGCATGTCATGTGCGCCTGTGATTGCGCGTTTATTCCGGGGAAGGGGGGCTGTGGGCATGTGTGCCTGCCTGTACGTGTGCGTCTATTCGTGTGTGTCGGGGGAGGAGACACCCAGCTCAGCGATTTCCCCCTCTCCTTTCCTTCTGAAAAATGCAGCTGTGAATCCATTCCAGAGTCCAAGGCGACACAGTTCCCTCCAATCCTGATTTTCTTTCTCCCTCATCCCTTCCCGCTTTCCTCCCCTCCTTTCCTTCGCTTTGCAGTGTTGGACAGGTGTCTCTGGGCGAACCTCAGCCTAGCTGTCCTGCAGCTGGCAGGAGGGTAGGTGGAAGAGGGCGAGAGACACCGCCCGCAGGCGCAGGTCCCCACACAGGGGTGGGAGGGATTGAAGAAGGGGAGATTCTCAGTAGCCACAGGGGTTCTCTGGGCCTTGATTGCCGGGAGACTCGGTTGGGGGAAGAGCCCCGCACGCCGAGCTGGGGGCGGGGGTACAGGCGGAGCTGGGAATCCCGCGCTCACCTGGATGGCGTTGGTCACGTTCCAGCCCGCCTCCCACGCCGTGATCTTGGGCTTGTCGTGGCCTCCGAACTCGCCACCAGCTCCCATCGCCTGGTCCTTGGATCCCGAGGGCGGCAGGGGAGCGCCGCTGCCGCGCTGATAATGGATGTCCCCCTCGACGGGCGGCTCAGCACCCTCGTCCCCGCAGGGCTCACCCTCGGCTTTCAATATGTCCATCTGCAGGCCCTGACGGTGCTCAAAGTCGAGGTCGTCGCAGTGCGCGAAGCCCACCGCCTCCTCATCAGTGGCCGCCTGAAAACCCATCCTGGCAAACATGCCGCTAACCTTGGCTTGGGATTTGTTGGACACGGATGTAGCCACATTGGACAGCTTGCTGCGGAGCAAGGTGGCCATGGTGGCGGCGAGGCCAGAGGAAAGGACAGGAGCCGGGGATGCGGGGGACGCGGGGCAGGACCGTGAGGGCTGGGGGCCGCTAGGCCGCTATCTCCGCTCGCTGTCCCCGCTGCTGTGCCCCGGGGCTCTCTGGCTCATGACCCTCTCGGCTGGCGTTCGAAGCTCGCTCGGGACCGGACCGGGCAGGCGGGCAGAGGGACTGGCAGAGCGGCGGCGATGGCTAGTGCACTGCGGTGCTGCCGCCGGGCGCAGGCTGGGCTGCGGAGGGCGGCGGCGGCGGCAGCAGCAGCGGCGTCAGAGCAGCTACGCGAAGCTGGCGCGGCGCCCCCTCCCGTGCGCAGCCCCGTGCGCTCCCGCCCCTCGGAATCAGGCGGTGCGAGGGTGGGGGGTGCAGAGGGGAAACACCGGAGGCAGGGGGCATGAGGAGGGGGCAAGCAGAAGAGAAAAGGGGCAAGGAGGGATTCAGACGTGAGGTGGGGGCAGGAGAAGGGCGCCCTTGGGAAGGAGGCGGGAGGGAGCAACCGAGGGAGGGAGCATCGAGGGCGGGGTAGAGGGGGGCGAAGTGCTGCATTTCTGGGGGAGGTGCTAAGCGCGGATCCTGGCCCTTCCCACCTCGTCGCCGCAGGGAGGGAGGGGACCGAGGTGGGCTGACTCTAGCTGTCCCCAGCTCCAGGACCACCCCTTCCCGAGTCCCGGAGCTGTGCGGCCCCAGATCCTGGGGCTAGGGACTGGTGTGGGCGCCCAGAAAGCCAGTAAGATAGTTACCTGTCTCTGGTGGTGCGGGTGGTCTGGGCGTCGGTTTGTCTCCCTGGCACCCATCACTCACGCTTAAACCCGGTGGCACGTCCTCCCCGAAGGCAGAAGTGCCTGGCATGGATCTCTCTCAACGAGGCTAAGCCCCAGGCTGGGGGACTCGGTCACCGGGGCTGTCTACACCCGTCCAGGACGCCGCGATGGAAGCGATTCTGCAGGTCACTCGCTACCAAGTGCTCTTCAAATGCGCGCAGAATGAAGGCGAAAGGTTGGCTTTTCGCTTCCTTTTCGTTTGGGAGTATGGAAGGAGGACACCTCTTGGCAGCCTTGTGGCGGGTCTGCGAATGTCCACGCCGAAAGGGACGCAGCCGGTGGCGGGCGCAGTGGAAAGAGGGCTCTCGGCGCGGTGGGCCCAGTGCGCCGAGTTGCGCGGTGCGCTCAGCCGCTGCTCCGGGGCTGGAGAGCCTGGGACCGTTTCTATTGAGTGCGGTGCAGGTGAGCGCGAGTGAGAGAGATCGGGGACAAAGACCGATACTGTATCAGATATTGCTTGGGGTTGGATCTGTGTGGACTCGGAGAGTGAAATTTGGCAACCGTGTGTAATCTCTGTCTGTGTGATTTCGTGCGCGTTAGAGGCTATGTGGGTGCGGAGCTTGTACTGGATTGCGTGTGTATGTGTTTTAAAAAATAGGGTTGCCTGTGTTTGTGTCTGTCTGTGTGAGTCCCCTTGTAGTTGTCTCCGTTGTGGATCCCCTGCCCTGCGTATGTCTCCAGCTGAGCTCCTGCCCCCACTTCTAAGCAGTAAGCCAGAGGGGTCAACCTGGCAGTCCCAGCCTAGGTGCAGAAGTAGCAGCTGCCTGGAAGGGAGGGGGCACAGAAACTGAAGGAAACAGAAAAGGATGGGGCCCCGGTCTCCCCTCTCTGGAGGCCCTTTCTCTCTGGGAATCTCAATCTTTTCCTCCCTGCAGTATTTCTAGATTAGCTCACGTCAGCGCACAAGTAGGGCGGCCTGAGGGCTTTGACCAGGGAGTTTGGAGCTGCCAAGACAAGACAGGCTTCCCTCTGAATACCCCTCCAGCCTCGCCCACCCGATCACCTCGGTCTCTCAGAGAAGGCTTCTCTCTAGATAGGGAACCTCCACCATGTTGGAAAGAGATGCTCCTCATCCCTCCCCTGCACCCTCTTAAATCCCTCCAGGACATCTGGAAAGCCCTTACCTCCTGTGCAGGAACCGAGACAGAAAGTCCCTTGTCTCTGGCCACTATGGCAGAAAACAACAAACACAAACGCAGAAAAATGCTCTCCTTGGGGCCCCTTCCCAAACAAAGACACTCCAAGTCATGATAGGACTCAGAACAAAGACAAGAAAGAGATTCTTCCTCCTCAAACACAGAGATCCTCTCCTCCAAAAAGGTTTTGAAATAGAACTGATCCCCCATCCCAGAGATCTGCCCTATGCAGAGACTGGCATATCCCAATCCCCAGATGCAGGAGAGAGAAATTTTTTTCCTTACAGATTCCTATAGACAAAGCTCTGCACCTCCCAATCCTCATCCCCTCCACTATGTTCCTGGTGAGATTGTTTTGGCCCCCATGCCAAGATCTGGGCAGAGACTGGGTGTGTTCACAGGGTTCCCCAGTGCTTCCTTCCCCACAGGTACGCCCAGATTTTAGGATGTCCATTGATGCCTTCTTTGGCACGTTGATCTAAAATACTTACTTTCTTTTTCCTTTATGATGGTCATTGCCATGGGACCCAAGGTGGACTGTGATGTTCTTTTATCAGTGAGTAATGGGGTCATTTATTCTTTCATTTAATGAATCTTTTGATAACCCTTACTCTGCACATGACTCATGTCTGGCCATCTGGAGATAACTCAAACATGGTCCCTGCTTACAGTTCCCACCCCAATTCTTGGGTCTGGCAGCGACCTCTGAGACAGTTCCTCCAACTCTCCTTTCTATGATGCTTAAGCCACCCCTAAAAGATCCCAGCAGAGCCTCACTTTCATTTTGGTTTTACAGATAAGCAAACCCAGGCCCAAGCGGTGAAGTGTCCTGCTCAAGGTCATACAAAGTCCAGGTTAAAGCCAGGCTAGAACCCAGGAATCCTAAGGCTCCCTCTAGTGTGCCTTGCTCTCCATGACCTCGCCTTGTCCTTGCATCCTCTTTCCCTGATGCCTGTTTGGTATTTTGCCACCTCACTATCCAAAGCAGTGAAATTCAATATCCAATTCCAGTCCCTCTGGCTACAATCAGGTGCCGAAGTTGGGGAAGGAGGCCCTCTGTTTCTCCTCTTTCCGCCTCTTCCCAGGCTGAAGGCAGGTGTAATGAGCTCTCAAGCAGCCAACCTCTTACTGAAAAATTCTGCTCCATCAGGTACTAATTCTATGACATTGGACCTCTATTTAACTTCTCTTAGCTCCTATTTCCTCTAATTAAAATGTCAAAATAAAGACAGTATGGTGAAATTATTGAGAGAAATCAATGAGATCCTGTCTATAAAATATTTAGCACATAGTAGGTGCCCAATACTTGGTAGAAGTTTTATTTTTATTTTTAAAATTTTATTTTTGTTACTATACCCAATGGTTTTGGGGAGAAGGAGGTGAATGTATTAGAAAATGCCAGTGATTGGATCTGAGAGTCAAGTAAGTTGGAAGGTACACTCTTCTGTCTTTGCCCTACCTCTCTCTGTCTCTACCTTTTCAGGCCTGATCTTACCTGGAGGAAAGGGAATGGACAGCAGGAGTAAGGCAGAGAGCAGAGGACCTGGTGGCAGCCCAGGAGACAAATGGCTTACCTGGCCGGTAGTGAGCTGGGCTATGCTCTAGGGAAGCCAGCAACCTCAAAATTCTCCCTCTAGGGGCACCCCCCCCAAGAGAGGATTTTGCAGCAACCTGCCCCCCCTAGTTGAAACACATCACACTGTACCTACACTCACATAGAGAGAACAATAAGCAACTAATAAATGCACAAAGAAGTGAGGACCAACATACAAATTCAAATACACTGATAAATTACAGATTGACAGATCAACACAAACAGGTCAAGGGCAGGCCAACACACAGACACACACAAGGTTCGTACCATGACTGCCTGCCAGGACGGTGGGTCTGTCTGTATGGGCTTAAGTAAGACACAGAGGAGAGAACAAAGGGAGGAAAGGGGCAGGGGACGAGCAAGGAGAGGACAGCAGGGAGATGGAAGCCACCAGCCAGTGGGACACAAACAGGCAGAGGTGTCCCAGTCTTCCCCTTTGTTGATGCCAAAACCAAGATCTTGAGGAAGCAGGAGCTGTCACTGCCCAACCCAGGAGCGGCAGGAAGCTGTCCTCCTAGGGTCACACAGGGTCCTACTATCTTGGATGGGGGGCTGGGCTACCCTAGAGGGAGACGGTGAGGGGCTCTCAGGACTCCTATCCAGGCCCGTGAAGTAAGGGCTTCTGGATCAGGATTTGGAATCAGGAAGGCACTGGATAAGGCCACTGAAGACAGAGTCTGGGTGAAACGCACTCCCCCCCCCCCACATACATACACACACATAAGCCCCATCTCGTCTTTCATGTCTTCAGTACCGAGGGGGTTAAAAGCCTGGCTAACAGAGATGGAGACCATTTCTGGGGAATAAATAGGGTTAAATAGAACTGGGCTTATCTCCCAGAGCAGAGAGCAACATGGGGGAGGGGGGCACAGGGCCCTTGAATTAATGGCCTGGAAAGCCAACATCATGAGCATCATTTCCGGGCTGAATGATCACAGACAGATCCCCTCCCTCTCCCCAGACTATGGCTCAGAGCCCTCCTTTTCTGGAGCAAGGTCTGTCTGTGAGCCTTTTCCTGCTGAGGGAATCAGCATGGGCTCTATAAATTAGCCACACAGCAAGCTTTGGTGGGGGGCACTGGTGAGGTTTCTCTACAGCTGGAGGAAGCCATGCTCATCTTGCCCCAAATCAGAACCATTTCCTGATGCTATTTAAATCCCTGGGTGCAAGGGGAAAGAGGGGCGGGCAGCAAGTCTAAAGACAGCAAATTGGTAGCCCATACATGGAACAAAGATCGTGATTCTTCTCCCTTCAGTAGAACAAATCAAGTGAGGCCATGGATAGTCTCCATAGGTGCTGCCTCTGCTAGCCCAGATAAAACATATTAAAATGCACTAATGACTATGTATATATTAGCAGTTCTTTTGCACAGGTAATAAGCATCAGAGGTGACCCAACAGAGGCTGGATGCCCTGTCAGAGACAGTGTCAGAGGAATCCTGCCCCAGGGGAAGGGAGGCTGGATTTCATAACTTTAGGCTTTCAGATTAACACCTTCTGTACTGATAGCTCTCAGAAGGGGCCATGGTACAGGGGAACATGGGGACCCAGCCTCGCCCCATGTATCCTTTAAAACCAAGAGAAGCTGTCTGGAACAAGGAGGAGCCCTGGACATGACCAGGTGGGTTAGACTAGCGGTTTCCTGCCCTTTTCTGAAAACATAGCCTCCAAATATGCTGGAGGCAGGAAGCATGTCAGCTTTGTTCTCCACCGTATCCTCAGTGTAAGAGTAGACACCCAATATACATTCACGGGTTTAATTAAATTAGTACAATTGGTTGACATGTACAATGGCCAAAGTCCAGCTGTGAATTTTGAGTTCTGGAGCTCTTCTAAATGGATTTGACTTTTATGCCCATATCATCTTCTGTATAGTTGAAAGCCAGTCATACATGCATGTGTGAAACATGATTTTTGTTCTTCTAGCCCTTGGAGTGCCCTACTGGATTCAAAGACTCCTTGCAGCATCATTCAGCACCCTTACTAACCTGTGGGTCCCCAGTTATGACAACTGGGAGAGACAGCTATGGTGGAGGCTCTGGCTTCCACTGGCCTTGCAACAGTGACCTTGGACTCCAGGAGAGTGAAGGGGTTATGTTTGACTTCCTGCACCCTTGAGCCTGTCAATGCAGAGCTCACCTCTTTAATGAGTGTTCTTTGCCTGCCAGACACTGTTGAAAGCACTCTCTGGGGATTGTTCTCTTAATTTTCATAATCCTGAGGCTAATTCACTGTCGTCTCAGTACTCCCCTGCAGGACTGCATGCAGGGAGATGGTTTTGGATACTTGGATGGGCACAAGCAAGGGGAAGGGTGAGGTCAGAAAGGCATCGATGGGGGTAATCTTGGGTCATTGAGGCTAAGGGAGCTGCATATGATGCTGGCTTTAGTTAGAAGCCTCAAGGGTCACCCTTTGCTGGTCAAAACCTGCTCCCACCCAAACCTAAAATAACCCACCTCACTGAATACTATGGGCCAAATTATGATACCCTCCCAAATTCATATGTTGAAGCAATAACCCCCAAGAGTACAGGGCTCTTCCCCATAGGATGGCTTAAACCTGTATGGCTGATAAAGGCTCCTGGGACACTTACTGTTTCCTAACTTGTGTGAGCTTTCTCTCAGAATTGGTTCATTTTTATATTATATTATTGTATTTTATATAGAAAATAAAATCTACCTACAGATTCTAGATTTCCTGGATGACCAAATACTGCTTTAATTGCCATGAGCCTTAGGACAAAAGAACAGTGGGGGGCTAAATGCTGAAGCCTGAACAGGACCCTGTTCATGGTACAAGTGCAATTTAATTCCTGCAACACGCCATCCATCACATTTAAATTATCCACATTCTTTTGAAATTTCTGATTCTGTAGCTTTGTTCGTATGGCATTGGTATATTGTCCTCGCTTTTCCAGTTGTGTACAGCTAAAAGGGTGAGGAGTTTATACCCAGCTTTATGTTTGTACGTATTTCAGTGAAATTGTAATAAAGATAATTTGTCCATTGTTGGCAGGGGGCTGTGGTTTTCTTCCCTTTTAAAAGTGGCTCGTATATGACTCGAGTATGAGAAGCAGGCATTTAATTCATTCTGACCAAGTAGAAAATAAGCTTCACACATTGGTGCCCTGCACACAGCCCCTGCCACCTGGATGGGTCCCCATCCACAGTTCTGCTCCCCCACTGCTGCCTTCGAGGGGAAATATGACAGCGTAATGAACAGTTGTACGACGTGCTATAAAAAGGCAATTAAGGGAACTATTGGACTGGGACAAGCCAGCGTGACCTGGTTAATAGCTCTGAGCAGAGCCGGGATGTGGGGAAGGGGAGGTGAAAGAGGGGGAGGGGTTTGGTGTTTCACAGTGAGGGGACAGGTTGTCCCATCTAGCGCCTGCCAGGTCCCAAGAGCCCCCGGGCTGGCTTCATGACCACTGGCCAGCCTGAGGGGGATGTTGGTGCAGAGCTCAGCTCTGGTGTCAGCCCTGCCAACTGCTGGTCAAGTGACCTTGGGCAGGTGACTCTCAGCCTCTCTGTTTCACTTTATTCATCTGTTAAATGGGGATAACATCAATCATCCTAGAAATGTACCCCAGCAGGGGGAGGAAAAGGTGAGACATTCATTGTTACACCAGGCAGTGTGTGCCGCTGCACAGAGCGTCCCAAGAAGATGTGGAGAGGCCTTCACTTGGTGTTCCAGTAGCATCTTTCAGAACAACGCAGTCTCCGGTTGTGTGTGCACACGCCTGATCCCTATCAGTCCACACAGGCTCCCCATGTTGTTGGACCAATGAGTCCATTTGTCACCCAAGTCAGCCAACAGAGAAGCAGATGAGATATCAACAATTTTATTTATTTATTTTTTCTGAGACAGAGTCTCACTCAGTAGCCCTGGGGTTGAGTGTCATGGTGTCATTGCTCAGAGCAACCTCAAAATCTTGGACTCAAGTGATCCTCTTGCCTCAGCCTCCCAAGTAACTGGGACTACAGGCACTGGCCACAACGACTGGCTATTTTTAGAGAGAGGGTCTTGCTCTGGCTTGGGCTGGTCTCCAACTCATGAGCTCAAAAGATCCACTTGCCTCAGCCTCCCAGAGTGCTAGGATTAAAGGCATGAGCCACCGGACCTGGCCAACAATTTTATTTTTATTTACAGAAAAGTCAGTAATTTTAGAGAACAGCAAGGATATTTTGTTAATGAGCTATTCCGCTTTTTGGAGGGTTTTTTTTAATTGTTACTTTTATATCTTCATAGCAAAAGCATATATTAGTAATGTTATTAATCAGAATAGTACATATTAAATAGATGTCCCCTCTTATAGATTACAAGGCTAAAGTATCTCTTGTTTTTAAGGTAGTTATATCTTTTTTTTTTTTTTGAGACAGAGCCTCAAGCTATCGCCCTGGGTAGAGTGCTGTGGCATCACAGCTCACAGCAACCTCCAACTCCTGGGCTCAAGCAAGTCTCCTGCCTCTATCTCCCAAGTAGCTGGGACCATAGGCATCCACCACAACGCCTGGCTATTTTTTGGTTGAAGCTGTCATTGTTGTTTTGGCAGGCCCGGGCTGGATTCAAACCCGCCACCTTAGGTGTACGTGGCTGGCGCCTTAGCCACTTGAGCGACAGGCGCCAAGCCAAGGTAGTTATATCTTTAATGGAGTTTTACTTAGACTAAATTTATAGCTAGTTAATGTTTCACTTGGTGCACAAGGTGCCCTGGGTCCTTGACCAGAACTATGGAATCCAGTCTCCTAACTTATCTGCAAGACAGCGGCCTTGGAAGTGAATCATCTCCAGATGTCAGCTCGTAGGCACCTCCAGCCTCGCCAGGGCCTGTCCAGCAGTGTCCCGCAGCATCCCACATGTAATGGCTGTTTAGGATGACAGCAGCCACTGCTGGAACATGACAGCAGCCACTGCTGGAACGTAGGGAGCGAAGCACCTGGCACACAGTAAATGCTCCATAAACATGATTGCTATCACAATCGGAAAAGCTCTGGGCTTACATTTAACACCCAGCAGGATGCCTGACACAAAATAGGTGTTCACTAAATGTCTGGGGAATGAATTAGCGGATGAAGCCTCATGTGGCTCCATCATCTGCTCCCTGGAATCTCATACCTACCTCCTCTCCAAGCCTCAGTTATTCATTAGTCAAACAGGGACACAACTCTGCCCCCACAGTCAGCGAAGTGCTTCACCAGCTAGCTGTAAAGTCCTGCCCAGGGGAGACTGTCCTTTTCACCCACACTCACTGTGCCTGCCTGTTAACATAAGAGCTCATCCTAAAATAGGAAACCAGCAGTGCATGCTGGTCTGCAAAGCATGCTCCTCACAGCCCAGATGCAAGTGGCTCTGAGAGCCAGCCCAGTGACAAAGGAGCAATCAGGAGTCATTGTGGCTCATTTAGGGATAGCGTAGTGATTAGCTGAGAATCCCCAGCTTGGCCTCACTCCAGATGAAGAGGGTCTGGGTCCCTCAGCTCCTTTTCTCTAGTGCCCTGCACAAAGCGGGGCTGTGATAAACAGTGGGACCCAGAAGGAGGTCTGTCACCCAGGGCACGTGGCCCTCTGGGGCCCACTGGCATCCCGGCCACTGCAGCTGCATTTATTGGCATGATGCTTACCTGGTAGCATCTAGCTAGTTCTGGCCTTCTCTGTCACTCATCTGTACTTGGGTCTCTCCCTCAACTCAGACTCTCTCCCCCACTCACAGCTTACAAGGCCCCGTGTGCCCTGGCCCACACCCTCCCCAGCTGCTTCCTCCAGAAGTTCAACTAGATCTCTTGAGTTCCGTCTGCAGGGAGTGACCTGCTTCCCTCCCCAACTCTTATTTATTCTTGTTTCTATGATTCAAAACATATACTTTAAACTTTAGAGGTTAAATGCAACCTCCACCACTTTGAAGATGTGTGACTGGGAGACTCACCTGATAGAGCCTCAGTTTCCTCATCTGTTCTATGGGCATAATCAAACCTCCCTCTCAAGGTGGCAGACAGGATTAAATTAAGGGAGATAGGCCAGGCGCCATGGCTGACATCTGTAATCCTAGCAAGCCGGGAGGCTGAGGCGGGTGGATTGCTTGAGCTCACGAGTTCGAGACCAGCCTGAGCAAGAGTGAGACCCCATCTCTACTACAAATAGAAAAACTGAGACACAAGAGGATAGCTTGAGCCCAAGAGTTGGAGGTTGCTGTGAGCTATGATGATGCCATGGCGGCACACTACCCAGAGCAACAGCTTAAGACTCTGTCTCAAAAAAGAAAATTAATTAATTAATTAATTGAGAGAAAGCATCTAAAACACCTCATATGTAAGACATCCCTCATGGATAGTAGCAGGTAGCAATATTCATTTTTTGGTCACTGCTTAGATGTCACCCCCTCCAGGAAACCCTCTTTGATTCCCTGTTTTAGGTATGCCCCTCCTTAGTATCCCTGCCACTCTCTGTGCTTTGCCCTGGCATGTTCCATGTACATGCAGGTATGGCCTGTGGGCAAACCACTGTGATAAGAGCAAGGCAAGAACCAGATGGGGGTGCCAAGCAACCCTCAGAGCCTGGTCCTAAAGGCCTAGAACAGGGGAGGGAGGGTGAGCCCCTAGTCCACTCAGCTCTAGGCTTTAGCAAAACCTGTCTCATTCCAGCACCTAAGGGGATGTCTTCTGTCCTCCTCCTGGCATCCCAAGACTGTCTTCCCCAAGAAGCTTTCTTGGACCCCAACCCTCAACTCCCAGCAGCATATAGGAAATAGAATTTGACCTTCTCCTGGTCCATAGACAGACAGTGAATCTGAGCTAACTCTGTGCTCTCTTCATAATAGTAATAACAGTTATCATTTATTGAGGACTTGTTTTTTCCATCTAATGTAATGAGTGCTCCTCATCTAACTTTATGCACAACCTTGGCCACTAGGTCAGGTCCTAAGGGGCCTTACTGAAGGATGCAATAGGGTAATTATGGGAGGGGCAGGAAACAGCATGGTCTCGGGAGAGTGGGGTTAGAGACCCCTCTCCAGGTCTCACTTCTGCTGCTCTCAGTGTGTCATTTTTGCTTTCCTCCTCTGTGACAGACTTTCCCCTCACTGACGCCAACATGGCATGCTCTCAGCTCCGAAGCCTTCATCTTACAGTTATGAATGCTAGAGAGGGGCCAGCTGCTTGTGTTAGGTTCAGCTTAAAAAGTCCCAGTGAAGGACTTTGGCCAGCTTAAGTGAAATGCCCACCCCTGCCCAGTCAATTATAATCAGAAGCAAAGAACTATAAGACCATGGTTGACCCAACGACCCCCCCCCGTGGGGTTGGGGCACCGGACAGGCAGTCATAGCTGCCCACCAGTTATTGCTAGACCATTTCACACACCCAGAGACCTAGAAACAGAGCACAGGAGTACCTTCCCCCATGCTAAACAGCTACATGAGCTGAGTCGAGACGAAAACTCCTAAGTCTGTCACCAAAACCAAACTATTTCTCAGAAATGAGCCTAAGGTTCCAATGCCATCGGCAGATGCTGAAGAAGCCTGTGCTAATGCAAGGAGTCTGGGAGGAAGGGCTGGCTGGGGACGAAAGTCAATGAGCGTTTATATTTAACCCCCTGTGCCCTTTTCTAATCCCCCAAATGGGTCAATAATAGTACCTTCCTCATATGGGTGTTGTCAAGGTCAAAGGAGATAATGCACGTGAAGTCTCACGCCTTTCAGTAAGCACTCAGTAAATGGCAACTGTGATTAATACCGTTTTCATTTATGTTGTTGTAGTCAACAATTCCCAATTTTGACTATTTTCTGCCCAAGAGGATGGTGGCCCTCACAGGAGGGTACATGAGGCTGGAGCCCAGGAAAGAGATCAGGTGGAAGGTAAGGGTCTATTCCAAGGCGGAACAAACCCTTTTAAGAAAAGGCCATTGGGCTGGGCACCCATAGTACAGTGGTTACAGCGCTGGCCACACGCACGGAGGCTGGCGGGTTCCTACCTGCCTGGGCCAGCTAAGCAACAATGACATCTGCAACAAAAATATAGCCAGGCATTGTGATGGGCACCTGTAGTCTCAGCTACTTGGAAGGCTGAGGCCAGAGAATTGCTTAAGCCCAAGAGTTGGAGGCTGTTGTGAGCTGTGACGCCACGTTACTCTACCCAGGGTGACAGCTTGAGACTGTCTCAAAAAAAAGAAAGGTATACTTACTATGATTTGAACTTCTTTCAAAAATAATTTAACTAATGTTCTTTAAAATTTTTTGCAGCACACCTAAGATCCTCTCACGGCACACTGGTTGAAAATTAACTGCTGTAAGAGCTCTTTCCTGACCTCTCTAGTCTCTGCCCCTGTCACCAACAGTGGCCCTCACCCATCGGAGCATGTAGGAGCTACTGGCTACCAGCAAGAGAGATGTGGAGTTTAGAGAAACAACTTCAGAAGGCTTGAGACTCCTGGGAATTCATCTAATGCTTTCTGGTCCCAGATCAATAGGTTGGGAGCCTCACAAGGCCTTAATTACGCTGAAACCTTGAGAAGATGAGCTGTGACCGGGGCAGTCACCAAGGTTCCCTTCCCTCCCTACGCACTCACCAAGGAGGTATTTCACTCAGCACTGTGCTTGGAGCAGAAATTTCCTCTGTATTTTTGTTTTCCTTTTCCGGATTTGTTTTTTCTTTCACTTGGTTCAGAAACTTAAAAATATTGACATCTACCGTGCATATGGGGAAAAGTCTGCCTATAACTTGTTTCCCACCCACCAATTTTTTAAATTCTGCCCAGACTTCTGTGACTGATTTCTTAGCCTCGCCGTCGCCTACCCCACAAGTACAATTATATAAACAAGTACAAATTCCTATTCTTATTGTCCTCTTCCTTTTTTTTTTAAACATTCTACACCCTGTTGTATACTTTGCATTTCTTTTTTTTTTTTTTTTGCAGTTTTTGCCGGGGCTGGGTTTGAACCCACCACCTCCAACATATGGGGTCAGCACCTGACTCCTTTGAGCCACAGGCGCTGCCCTATACTTTGCATTTTTTACTTAACCATTTATCTTTGGAGACCTTTCACATAAAAATGTAGTAGAGAGGCTCGGTGCCTGTGGCTCAAGTGGCTAAGGCCCCAGCCACATACACCCAAGGTGGCAGGTTTGAATTCAGCCTGGGCCAGCCAAAACGACAATGACGGCTGCAACCAAAAAATAGCCAGGCATTGTGGCGGGTGCCTGTGGTCCCAGCTACTTGGGAGGCTGAGGCAGGAGACTCACTTGAGTCCAGGAGTTGGAGGTTGCTGTGAGCTGTGATGCCACAGCACCCTACCCAGGGGCACAGCTTGAGGCTCTGTCTCAAAAAAAGAATGTAGTAGAGATTACTCAGGATTTTTAAGAAGTTGGGAATGAACAACACTCTCTCTCTTCTATTCTTTATAAGCTTAATATTCTAAAGCTTCCTCCAAATAGATAGGTGATTCATTCATTCCTTAGTTGCCCCCATATTCTGAGGTCACTGATCTCCTGCTCTGTGCTGGGTCCCCTTCCCCGGAGCCCAGAGTCTGGGGGGATGAGGCACACCTACTAAGTCCTGAATGGCGGAGGGGGCAGTCCCTGGCTTGTAGTGTCTGTGCTTGCATTGGAAGGCCACTGGTCTGAACTGGATTTTTTTTTTTTTTTGAGACAGAGCCTCAAGCTGTCACCCTGAGCAGAGTGCTGTGGCATCACAGCTCACAGCAACCTCTAACTCCTGGGTTCAAGCGAGTCTCCTGCGTCCGCCTCCCAAGTAGCTGGGACTACAGGTGCTCACCACAACTCCCGGCTATTTTTTGGTTGCAGCCATCATTGTTGTTTGGCGGGCCTGGTCTGGATTCGAACCTGCCACCTTAGGTGTATGTGGCTGGCACCTTAGCCACTTGAGCCACAGGCGCCGAGCCTGAACTGGATTTTTCTCTTGTCTTCCCTTTGCTCATATACTGGCCGGTCTTCCCATCTGGATGTCTAGGGGGATCAGTTTCCCCCTCTTCTGAGACAGTGATTTTCAATGAGGTCAAGGGACTCCTAGTGATCTGTAGCAGAAGAGTATGTCTAAATTTTACAAAAGCAAATTCACCATCAGAATTTAAATGGGAACAAAAATCCCTACAATGTTCTGAATATAAAGAACAGAAAATGATGAGCTTGCTGGCTGGTGAGGCATGCAGAAGACAGGGTGAAAGGATTCAGAATGGGCTTGACATTTTGTGAATGAGATGTTTCTTAGTCACTGGTGATGTTTGACTTGTGTAGGGGTCAAGGAGTGTGTATTATGGTCCACCTTATGCACCTAGTGCATTTACTATTTTAATATTATATAAAACAAGAATAGCAGGGTCTACCCCCTGGAAGCACATCGCTTTATAATAATAATAATAATCTTTGTGTCATATCAAACACTGTCCTAGAAACCTTAGGAGGTGGATATGACCATCACCACCACTTTGCAGATAAGGAAACCATGGCACCGAGAAGTTAAGTAACTTCCCTTGACCAAATACCATATTTTGCTGTGTATAATGTGCTCCTGTGTATAGTATGCACCCACAGTTTTGACCCAAACTTTCAGGAAAACTCTCTTTGGGAAAGTGGCCAGCTCTTGGTTGGGAGAGAGAAGTCTGGGGAGGACTGATGCCCCCGTGGTCAACTGGTCAACATGCAGATCAGACCACCTTCCTGCAGTCACCTGCTCTGTGAAGGCTGCCCCTCCCCTCTCTACTGGGAGCTCTTCCCTCCCGGTCATGTTGGGGGCTGTGGCCAAGACAGCCACCTACATGGCTGGAGAGGTGGGGCTTCTGAGGATGCCCTGCCTATGGGTAGCCAGGCAGATCCTCCTGATCTCCTCAGTGTGGCCGAGCCTGAGTCCTCAACTCTCGCTTGATAGGCCAAGGCCCACCTCGCCTGCTGTTCTTTATATTCTGTGCCACCTGTACATCATTTTCTGTTCTTTATATTCTGTGCCACCGCCCTGTCCCTGATTGTGGCACTCAGTGGGGTCCACTCCAGCCCACTCGCACTGGATCCTGGATCTTCTAGGACTAGAAACCCACGTGCCTGGCAGGCCCAGGCAGAGGGCATGGTAGCCCCAAAGGACCTCTAGGTTCCTCTGCTCCAAGCTAAATTAACCATATATTATTTTCCCTCAAAAATTTGGGCATCATAGGGGTAATTAGTAAGTGGCATTAATGGGTCCGAGTACTCTGCCTACTACATCATACCACCCCTGTTGATCCTGGACATCAAGCTGGGCAGACTGGCTTGTGTATGGCCAAAGGGAAGAGAAGAGAAAAACGTAGTTCAGACCTATGGCCTTCAGACTTCTCTGGGTCTCAGCCTTTCTCATTGGTAAAATAGGCATAAAAAATTACATCAAAGACAGCTTTGAATACTTGAAGAGATAATGAAGTATGTAGGACACTGCCTAATCATCGTTATTAACACTGTTATTAATATTACCTAAGATTAGAATCAACACCAGTGCTACCCTCAGGCTGCCCCGGAGGGACCCCTTGGAGCAGGGCCTGGGAACACTGTACCCTGCAGCCAAGGGGCAGGGAAAGGTGAGGAGGAGGGGGAAGGGAAAGCTCATTATTTTGATAAACTCACCTTTGCCTCTCAGCCCCCATCCCCCTGTTGTCCTGAAGCTCATCCTCTGCTGGGCATGCCCAGATCCCTCTGGACAGAGGAGTCTGTTTTGGTCCCAATTCTATTACACACTCGGCTGAGCATAGGAGGAGGAGGAGGCCAGGGCCGCCAGGCAGTAATTAATTGCCTATTTGGACTCCTGCTGTTGCCTAGCTGGGAGGATGCAGGACAGCTCCCTCCTCGGTCTGGTCTGGGCTGGCTTCTGGCTGAAGGGAGGGGGAGTCCCTGCTCCCACTCTGAATCCATGCCCAACCTATTTTGGGAGGAAATGCAGCATCAGAAGCCCCATCTGTCCACCTTGATAGAAAGACACTAAGATCCTTGCCAGCTTTACGAAAGATCTCCCCGGAGTGCTCCACCAGGGGGGTCTCTAGAAGGTAGTGAGGGTTGCTTTGTTTTAGCCTCTGAGAAGCAGCTCTAGTGATGAGACAAGGAGCCTTAACTCAGAGTTTCAGAAACCTGGGTGTCAGTCCTGGCTTTTCTGCTCAATGGCTGTGTGCCTTTCGGTAGGACACCTGCCACCTCTGAGCAACAAATTCCCTCCTCCATAAAAAGGTGAGGAAGCCATCATACACTTATGGATTTGTGCTTTTTATACCTACAGAGCCCATTCTCTTAGGGAATCACCTGCTCCCTCCATTTTCTAATAATCTTTCTCAGTCTATGTGGCATGGGAGGGGCCAACCTAGGGACCCCAGAGACAGAGATGTGACCCAGGTTTAAACATTAGCATTCTCGTTGGGGCTTTTTTCTAATATGATTAAGTAAAAACACTCTATTTCATTTTTTCGTTTTGAGACAGAGTCTCACTATGTCATCCTTGTGTCACGGCCTCACAGCTCACAGTAACCTCAAACTCTTGGGTTTAAGCAATTCTCTTGCCTCAGCCTACCAAGTAGCTGGGACTACAGGTGCCCGCCACAGCACTCAGCTATTTTTTGTTGCTGTTGTTCCAGTTGTCATTGTTGTTTAGCTGGCCTGGGCTGGGTTCGAACCCGGCAGCTTCAGTGCATGTGGCTTGTGCCATAACAACTGTGCTATGGGCACCGAGCCAAAAAACAAAATACTCTATTTCTTATACCCTACAGAGGTCCAGCTGCCTAGCATTAACAGTTGCAGGACTGATCTGTGGAGGCACAGAGCTGACAGTAGTTTGCAAGCCTCAAACCAAAAGGTATGTTGGGCCCGGAGCAGTAGCTCATGCCTGTAATCCTGGCACTCTGGGAGCCTGAGGAGGGTGGATCGCCTGAGCTCATGAGTTCAAGACCAGCCTGAGTCAGAGCAAGATCCCATCTCTAAAAATAGCCAGGCATTGTGGCGGGTGCCTATAGTCCCAGTTACTCTGGAGGCTGAGGCAAGGGGATCACTTGACCCCAAGAGTTTGAGATTGCTGTGAGCTCTGATGCCATGGTACTCTACCAAGGGAGACAAAGTGAGACTCTATCTAGAACAAACAAACAAAAAACAAAGGTATGCTCTGCAAATAAGATCATTCTCATCATCACTGCTGTTATCTGGGCCCAAAAACATTTGCCCAAATGCAACTAGCTTTCCCCATCATTTGGCAGTGGCTTACAGAAGCCCTGGATTCTGAGGGTGAGTGTATCTTGATTAACTAGTAATGTCTGCCCTGGGTGCAGAAGGGACAGTGCCCTGAAATGGTCATACTGCCTTCAGCCCTCCAACACTAGAGATGAAAGCTTGGGGTTAATTGACACCTCTGGTATTATAAGCAAATGTGGAATCTCAGATTAGAGACAACAGGGGCCCATAAGATACTGGGGTGAGTTTACCCTGCCAAAGCCAGTGCTTAGGAAATCCTTCCTGCATCAAAAGTTGGAAGCTTTACCTAGTATTGAGAAGGGAATTAAAAGACCCTAGCAAGCTGCTATGTTCTTAAGACCTAGGGTGGTCCTGGGCATAATTGGCAGGAGGCTTAAAAGAGACAACAGGAGGTATCTGGGCCCTGGGTGTCTGAGATTGTTGGCTGTAGCAGTCCACTCAGGGTGGCTTTAAGGGGAAGAAAAACCAGTGAGGAGGCTGGTACAAGCTCCCAGGTGACAGGCAGTTAAGTTGGGCCTATGGCTATGGCAGAGGGGACAAAAAGGAGGTGCACTTGGTGCTGAGAATTGACAAGTCGGCAAAGCCAGGCCTTGTCCCTGCCCTCAAAGAGCTTGCGATCTTGTGGGGGAGCCAGATATTTCATCAGATAATCCAACAAGAAGTCCTGTGCCATGAAGTGCTGTGAAGAAGCTCAAATGCCAGGAAAATGCCACCCAGGGCAGGAAGCAGGAGGTGATGATGGTCTTCCTAGAAGAAGAGCTGACAGCACATCCTGGATGTAAAAGACAAGACTAATTCCCATCTAGAGCAAGTCTCAGCTCACGTTGCCTCCTTCAGAATGCCTTGGCCCATCCCTCTCCACCCTCCCCTGTGTGGCACGACTCATCACATCCCTGACCTTTCTGATCAGGTGTCCACCAGCCCCAGAAGATGGGGTCTTTCACCAGCTTTGGCCCTGACCCATTGGTCTCTGTCCTCTCCTAGCCCAGTTCCTGCTACCAGCAGAATTGAAGCCACCGAGCAACGTTTCTGCTCCTTACGGGCTAGGAGGAGGTGAACACGTTTGACAGCAAGCTTTTCTTAGCAAGGACTGGAGCACAGGTGGTTTCCATGTGAGGTGACCCCGGGAAGCGTGTGGGGGGAGTGAGGAAGGGAGATGGGATGAGGGAAGAAGTCAGTGAAGGGTGTGATCACGAGCAAGTCACCGCTGTGGGTACCTGGAGTTCAGGCCCCCTGGAGACCCTCTGAAGGATTGTGTAGAATGTGCCTGAGAATTACCACACAAAAGGAAGGAGAAGCTGGGGCGTTTCTGCACTCACCCCCATCCCCACTAGAGGATTAATAAATTTCTGGTACTTCTAGTTTGCCTTGCAAGTGGACTAGACTGGCTCTCGTGGTACCAGAGGCAGACCTCAGGTCAACAGGGCTACTGATTTAGGTGTCCACCGGTCCCAGCACACTGGGCCTTTGACAGGCTGTGGCCCTGACCCATTGTCCTTTTCTTCTGATTCCAGACAACTTCAGGAGTCTTCTCACCATGGTAGCTCGGGTAACCAGCTGTTCATCAGGGTAGCCTTTGAAATGGAACTCATTTGCTATTCTAGATAAGACCCATAGACTCATGGATCAGACGAGAGCACCCCCTCTTCCAGCACTGAGGCTGAAATGGTCCTATGGAAGCGGGGAAGTACTGGACGCTTGTCAGAGGCTGTCATGGATGTGACCCCAGAAGTCACAGGGTATGACCTTTGGGAACCTGGGTCCCATCAAAGAGGGGTCTTTACTCATGCAGTACATTTCTGTATGAATTTGCCAAAGCAGATGGCGCAGCTGCCCAAGGGAGACAGGCCGGGTTTACGAAAGAGCAGCAAGATCTGCCCAGGCAGACACTGCTCCAAACGTTGTCTGAGTAGAGGAATTCTGTCCAGATGGCGCCAGAAGGAGCTGCTGGGGGGGCGGGGGAGGGGGGGGTTCAGCAGAGTCTGCTCAGATCTGCTGCTGCCTCCCCAGGCCCAGGCTAAGGGGCAGCCTTAGAAGGCCCTTTGAGGCTCGGCGCCTGTGGCTCAATCAGCTAAGGTGCCAGCCACGTACACCTAAGGTGGCGGGTTCGAATCCCCAGCCCGGGCCCGCCAAACAACAATGATGGCTGCAACCAAAAAATGGCCCGGCATTGTGGCGGGCACCTATGGTCCCAGCTACTTGGGAGGCGGAGGCAGGAGACTTGCTTGAGCCCAGGAGTTGGAGGTTGCTATGAGCTGTGATGCCATGGCACTCTACCCAGGGGGATAGCTTGAGGCTCCGTCTCAA
>CAUYQV010134021.1:0-24489 GCA_963574575.1 Galagoides demidoff | reverse complement strand
TGTGGTCCCAGCTACTTGGGAGGCGGAGGCAGGAGACTCACTTGAGCCCAGGAGTTGGAGGTTGCTATGAGCTGTGATGCCATGGCACTCTACCCAGGGGGATAGCTTGAGGCTCCATCTCAAAAAAAAAAAAAAAAGAATGTTTTCTAAATGTGTGGAAGGAACCTACAGAGCTCCTAGCACACAGTAGGTATACACAGACCTATCCCTTTTCCCACCTCTGAGTTCATTTAGTTGGGCAAAGTCACCTCAGAGCATCTATTTTGCGAGGAGAATCACATCAAAACATCAATGGAGCCCAATCAAGGCGATAGGGGAGAGAACTATTCTTCAAAGACAAGGGCTGGGCTCAGAAAGGTGGGGCCATGAGATAATGTATTATTGTTCAAAAATATTCCTTGGTCCCCTGGGCTTAACTTCAGTCTTGGCCAATGAACTTATAAAGGCTAATGAAATGTGAGAGGAACATTTCATCCCAGAAGAGTGTTGCTTCTGGGAAAAAGCTTAAAAAATCATTCTGTGGTTTCCTATATTCATTTTCCTTCACCACAAAATCAGATAAGGCTGCTCCCCCATCCTGGGTGCCCAGGTCAGTAAGGTGGGCCTAGAGCAGAGCCACAGCTGACCCCGTCCCAACTTATGCAAGCCAAACAGCTCTAAATCAGGGATTTGTAACCCATGTACCACGGCACACTGGTGTGCTGTGAGAGCATCTCAAGTGTGCTGCAGAAATAGATAAAGATCGTTAATTAAACTATTTTTTAAAACAAGTTCAAAGCACAGCATGTATATTCTTTTTCTTACTCTTTCTCTTGATTCACATAATTTTAGTGTGCCCCAGAAGTTTTAACTATAGGTTCAGGTGTGTGTGGGAGATTAAAAAAGGTTGAAAAACACAGCCCTATGTAATCTTCTCCCTCCTGTAACACCCTTGGCCAGACTTTTGCTTTAGTCTTGCATACCCCTTGGGAACGAGCATCTTATCTCATTCTACCCCAGAGGCAGCTTTATACAGTAAAGGCACCATCTCAATGTGTGGAGTTGTGCTCAGAGTTGTGTATGGAATGAGACTTGGTCTCAGCAGGTTACACCCAGAAGTAATGTTGGAGTGTGCTGGAATGAACACTGGGTTGCCCACACTGCTTCCTTTCTGTCTTTCTGCCTTGCCCACATATGTCTGATTTTCTGTGGTCTCCACCCCAGCTTCAGATGAGTCAGGAGGGAAGAAGAGATTCTGAGTAATCCAAGATTACTCAAAGCCAGTGCTGCTCAAAGTGTGGTCCACTGAGCAGGTACTGTTCTGCAAATTATTTTCTACTGGTGCATAATTAGGTAAGTACAGAAATGTGGACTGTTTAGAAACTTTCATAGCATTTGACCTTGTTATGGCATTCAAACATGTGAGCAGTGGATTCCTCTTGTCCAGGGTAGAGAACGAGGTAGAGAACTCTGTCAGGTGCTATCGGAATTGCCTGACGCATTCCATGTGATAAAATTGCATGCTAGTCCTGTGCAAATAGGACCACATACTAATCCATGAATAGGAACACGGAGCCAGTCAATGGTGTTAATCCACTTCCCAGTGATTTGTTTAGGCTTGGGCATGTGACCCATATCTGACCAATGAGATGGGATGGGAGTTTTGATGGGGCTTCTCAGAAATGTTTCCTTATTTCTAAGACAGCAATGAGAAAGAAACCATTTCTCATTTTCTCTGGGGCATTTAGGGTCTGGATGAGATGCTGGCAACTATTGCTGCCTCCCCTCTGGACGTCCAGTTCTGTGAGAGGACACACCCCTCACTGCTTGAACAGCCAAGTGTCTGGCTCTGTTGTTACCTGCTGCACCCCCGTCAACACTCTCACTCAGGGCAATTCAAAAGCTCAAATCCCTCCACCTCCCCAGTCTCTCCTCTGTCCACTACCATAAAAGGGAGCTTTTCCTCTCCCTTCCTACCTAAGAAACATTTATTGATCCCCTATTATGAATAAGCCACTTTGAAGATACCCAGTTGGGTAAGACAACACTTTTTTTTTTTTAACCCTCAAGCACCTTACAACCATACCACCAAATCTAAAAGTATATACACATAAAGCAGCCAGAAAGTGGTGCCTGTTATGGAGAATTCACAAAGAAGGGAATAGCGAATGTAGAGCAGAGATGAATTATTACCAGTGGATTATTGCAATAATGTACTGTCAGCATAAAAATGACAAGGCACTAGGGCACATGGCTGACATTATGGCTTTTTCTCTTCTACTTTTTTTTTTTTTATAAAAACCCTACTACGTAAGGAAAATTCAAACTCAGAACGATTCACCCTCCCATCCTCTTTCATTCATCCATCTTTTCTTCAATGTTCACATCAAGTGTAATGTACTGATTATAGAACCATATCGTGTTTACACACGTGGCTCCTATATAATCATTTTTACTTAATACCATACACGTTTCTCATTTTGAAATGGCACTTTCCCCCCCACTTCCATTTTCTTTTTTTTGTTCCTTGAAGTAACAATGATAACAATCTGGTGTGTACCTTTCTGGATCTTTCTCCATGCTCATACTAACACAAACAATTACGTTGGTTTTGTTATTCTAAAATTGGGTCACACTGTACAAAATTTTGTGCATTTAACTTTTCTCATTTAACAATAGGATAAAAGCTGTCTATTACAGAGTTCCTGGTTTCCCCAGCATCCTTCACTCCTCTGGTAAAGGTGCTTCCGGACACCCATGGTGTGTTGACACACCTTTATTCCAGCAGGCTAGTGTTTGTCCACCCTTCTGCTCCCTCCAGGGGACTTCTGGGCTTATAAGAGTCAGGTTGTGTTGTCCCTTAAGCCAGTTAAGACCATTACACTTGTCTACATGGTGTATTTTTTTTCTTTTTAGAATTCTTTTTTTTTTTTTTTGCATTTTATATTTTGAAATGGCATGCAAATTTGGAATTAAAGCTTTTTGGTAAACAGGAAAAAAGTACATTGTACTTGTAACTGTAATTCTACAATGTCATCAAATGTATGTAAATTAAGGCAGTTATAGTATAAAAGGAAGAGCATCTTGTTTCTATGAAAACTAAGTTAAATGCTCAGGAAAGATGTGCTAAATGTAGCTTTCTAAAAGTGTTCGCTATCAAGGCAACAATAAAGATGCGAGGGGTACTGGTTGCTTTATAACAAACCATCCCAAATATATTGCCTTTGAATGATAGTGGCCTGTTACTGCTCGTGATTTTATGGGTTGCTCTCTCACAGGGCTGCATGGGGCTGCAGAGATGACAGGGCTGGAAAGTCCAAGACAGCCTCAACCATCTGTCCAGCAGTTGGTGCTGGCCGCCGGCTGGAGGCCCTGGTTACTTCTCACTGCCTTTCATCCTTCGGTAGCCTCCATCCGCTTCCTCACTTGGTCATCTCAGCGCAGCATTCCCGGAGGGCTCAAAACCAGCAAGATGCAAGTTCTCTCAAGTCCAGTCTGACATTGCTTATGAGACCTTCTGCTCCCAAAGCAAGTCATGAGGTCATTGCAGCCTCCAGAGGTGGGGAATAGACTTCAGCTCTTCATAGGAGTGGCACAGTCACATCACAAAAGCACGTGCTTGTCAGGATGGGAGGGAGTCATGGCAATATTTTGCCGTTTAACACGAGGAGGTCATAAAAATCTAGAAGAGTTCTGTACTCGGATTGCTTTACGTTGCCTTTAAATTCCCTGTAAATTGTAGGGGGGCACCTGTGGCTCAAGGAGTAGGGCGCCGGCTCCATATACCAGAGGGGGTGGGTTCAAACCCAGCCCTGGCCAAAAACTGCAAGAACCCCCCCAAAAAAACAAAAACAAAAAAACCAACAAAACTGTACATTGTGGATGATATATTATAGGAATAGTCTCTGTCAGAAGAGTAACATGTAATTACACTTAGCAGATGATTCCCTGTGAGAAGACCTAGGCCTTACACCCAAAGATAGGCAAATGTTTGCACGATCAGAGGGTGTAAGCTTAAAAATATTAAAGAAATGTGTCTTTTTAATGACTTTCATCAACTTACTCTTACCCCCGTGATGTTAAAGAAGAGGCCTTCTATGGCGTCCCTGGCGTGCTCTTTTAGGCCAGTGGCTGGAGAAATCTCTGCCTTTTTTATAGCTCCCTGAGTTCTAAGACACAAATGTGCCACATGCTATTTAACCAGTGCTTTATCAATTGATAGTCAGGTGATTTCTTTTTTGTCTGCCCACAGTGAACAATGCCACAATAAATATCAGGGTCAGCCTACCCTTTGATAGTAATGATTTTTGTTTTCAGTTCAGATTTTCTTTCTTTCTCTTTTTTTCTCTCCTTCCTCCCTCCCTCCCTTCTTCCCTTCCTCCTTCTCTCCTTTCCTTCCTTCCTTCTCTTAGGTTTTTTTTGTTTCTCTCTCTCTTTCTCTCTCTGTTTAGTCCTGCAACTTAAAGGTGAAATTTCTGGGTCAAATGTTATGTGTATTTTACATTTGAACAGATATAGCCAAATTAACTTTTTGAAAAGCCCCCTCTGCCCCATGTGGGTTCCCCTTTCTTTTCCCTGTCTGGTCGGCTCCTACCTGGCTTTGGGAACTTAATAACAATGCCCTCCACACTGGGAGGCTCCCCTAATGGCCCACAGATTCAGCTTCCTTCATCCATGCTGTGTCTCCTTTCTTAATGGTCCTCTCCACCAGCCCCATCATCGGGCATTAACAGGACTCAAGTGTCTAGAAATCTCCCCTATAAGACTCTAGCTGGTAGAGGACAAGGGACATGTTTCCATCTTCCCTGAGTCCTCCCTGTGTTAGGAAAATTTCACTTATTAAGTGACATTACAATGAAGCATTTCTACAAATATTTGTTGAGTGAGCAAAGGGATTTTTTAAAAAGAGGCTAATGCTTGTAAGGTGAGATGGGAAGCGTGTGCAATTATAAAATCCGTGGGCAAAACACCGCAGAGCTAGGAGGGACCCTGAGGGCGCTGTGTAGGCCTTGATCAGCTTAGCAATTCCTACCATTCTGACATCCTCTCTCTGTTCTTTCCAGACTCAGGCGTGCAAGGTCACCTCATTATGGCTCTGTGGAAGACAGCACCCCAAAGGGGCCATCGATTTGGAACATCTGATCGGCTTTCTGAGTCAGATCCACTAGCTCGTAAAATCCAATAAATGTCAAAGATATGTCAGGCCCATTAACCTCTGGAGGTCTATTAAAAGACTCTGCTTTTGCTAAGGAGATTCTGTTACTGTCACGAGGACACCAGGGCAGCCAACTCTAAAACCCCTGAATTTAAGAAGTTAGAAAAGGGGATAAGATTTTACATGGAATCTCTTGGTATCTGCTAGTTTTGTCATAAGACTTTGCCATTTCCCCCACTGGTACGTAGACAGCATCTGTTAATAACACCAGGTGTGTGTAGGTGGGAACATTCTAGAACTTCTTTAACTTTCTCCCAGAAGATTAACCCAATCCCTCTTGTTTTAATACCCCATGTACATCTCCGCCTTACAGTCCCATGAACCCTAATTGTTCGCGTGCACGTGGGTCTCCTCCGTTAGGCTGTAAATGCCTCAAGAGCAGAGTGTCTGTTGGGATTCTTTTTGGTAAGAAGCGGGTACTGAACCTTAATTCAGATTACTCCAGGCAAAAAGAAAGATGCTTGTCATGCAGAACCAAAAGTTCAAAGGCAAAGGTCAGCCATAGCTGGACTCAGGAGCTCACTTCTGTCTCCCGGCTCTGTGCCTCTCTGCACTTGGCCTCATCTACAGCAAAGCTCTCCTCAGCCATGGTGAGATGGGTGCTGGCAGAACCCAGGTGGTAGCAAGCCTGCTGCCAGCCTAACGCCCCTGTGAAAAAGAATTTTTCTTTCCCAAGAGAGCCAGCAGATCTCCCAGGCTAAGCCCAGGTGCAGTTGCCAATTCCAATGTGTTCTTCTTGTGAAGTACTTACCGTGTTGTCCTCTGATCGCTGCTTTACTTGCCCGTTTCTCACCCAGAACTGTGAGTTTCATGATAGATGCAACCAACCCCATCTTCCCAGCTTAAGGCCTGGCACACAACAGGTGTTTAATGTGTGTGGAATGAAGGAGTAAAACTAACGTTGTTGTGGGTCTCCTGTGTATTAGGCACCGTTGAAGTCCATCTGTACAACATTGTGCTTCCAAAGTGTTTGCAAAAATGCCCCCTACATCACAGGGTTTTTGGAGGAGACTTTGCTATACCTGTGCCACAAGGTGGAGTCTATTTGCCTTCCTGTTGAATCCTTGGGGCGGGTACTCACTCTTGTTATGACTGATAGAATAAGAGGCAGGTGACACAAGGTAACTTCTGCAGCTGGGCCTTAGGACAGATGTAGCTTCTGTCTTTGCCTCTTGGACTCTCCCTCAGTGCCATGCTGTGAGGAAGCACAAGTAGCCATGTGGAAGGCACATAAAGGAGAATCAAGGTTCCCAGCTGCCAGCCAAGGCCATTTTGGGCCCTCTAGCCATTCCAGGGCCTCCACTGACACCAGGTGATGCAAAATCATGAAACATAATAATTAATAATAACTGTCATTGTAATTTTTATAGTATCCTTCTCTTATCAATTCTTTGGAAACAGAGGCTCAGAGATGGTAAGTAGATTTCCTCAAATCATAGTCCTGAAACAGCAGAGGCTCAGATGTAGAGCCCAAATCCATTCAGGCGAACTGATTTTGCCAGCAGTTAGTGGTGGAAAGCAGTGATAGGAAGGCAGACCTCTTGCTTCTTTGACAAAGTCACAGAAATGCATTTCAGAGCCAGGTACTGGGAGCGAATTGGCTCTTTAGCTTGATGGCTGGTGTTGAGGATGGAAGGCAGTAATGTGACATGGGTGTGAGTGACATAGGCTGCATGGGACACAGTTGGGGATGGTGCGGACTCTGGCAAACAAGGGAGGGCTTGCCCCATCTTGAAGAGGCAGCCACTGCAAAGGCCCTGCCACAGCTGCCGTGGGTGTAAGTTGGCCCAAGGTCACCAGACCCTTCAATGTTTCAAAAACACTAATGTTCTAAGCCGCCATTTTGTCTGAATTGGGAAGGAGGAGAGAGAACATCTGCATGCCAGATCTGAAGCACAGATCCATTGTTTACTTTAAAAATAAAGTAAAGAGATCCATCTCAGTTTAGGGATCCAAAAATGAAAACATACCCACTATTCCCGTTTTGATAGAAAAAATGCAATTTTTTTTCACTGTAAGCTTCAGAAAGAGTTTCACGATATTCCCATTTTTTCCCCATCATTAAGACGGTTCACTGGAGACTCCCGGTCCATCCTGTACCTTCCCACTGGCTTTCACTTATCTAAACTCTTGTCATCCTATGAAGTGCTGGGGCTTCCCAGGGGAGGCTTTTAGGGGAAGTCTGTGTGGGAAGGTAAGTGGGTCCTCGTTTCTCAGGCCTGGCTGGCCATAGGCAGACACACCTGGTTTCAGTTTCACCAGAAGCTGCACACCCCACTCCCCCACAGGTGTCACCTGCTGGGTCCCTCCTCTGTTTGGAGAGTGTCACATTCTCAGCCCACAGTTGGCCTTAGGGCACCATCCCAGGTAATGACAAGCCACTGAATGACTTTTCACTGCTGTAGAGGCTCTGGGAGAGGCCTTAGTCCCTGTCCTTGCTTTGTGACTGGTGCATGACCTTTGTCCTCTGTGTTCCCATTTCTTTTGAATTAGGACAAAACCTCCCCTGCCTTTCTCTGCCAGGTGTCTCACCTCCACCCACTCCCTTAGCATTTGCTGGGCCCTCCCATGTTGTAGCAGCCCCAGATTGAGGGCGAGCAGCTTGCTCAAAACCACGTGCTCAGTGAATGAACTAGTCCCAGATATTCCACCGTGATTCATATTTTGGCACAGCAGATTTTTAAAGGTAGTAATGCCTATGCTGACCACTGAAAAGTCTAAGTGGTGCGTAAACTTAAGTGGCAATGGAAATGAGGTGTCACCATCACTCTTCCCTGTGAATCAGTCTGGGAAGGTCACGATGGTTGCATGTTCTCTGGATGGGACTAAGTGCCATGGTCATTGTGTACATTTCGTATGTCTTAGCCTGCCCTTCCCCAGTGGAAACCCAGCAAGGGCTGTGTTTGACCCCTGGGCAATAGTTGCCTGGCTGCCTCTGCTTTTTTGGGAGAAGGAAGAAAGTGTCTATGGAACGTACCAGAACACACTGCATTTATAGGCCCTACCTAGGACATACTCTGTGCCCTTTGACACATAATATCATCAAGAT
Source organism: Galagoides demidoff (assembly GCA_963574575.1). Classification (NCBI taxonomy): domain Eukaryota; kingdom Metazoa; phylum Chordata; class Mammalia; order Primates; family Galagidae; genus Galagoides; species Galagoides demidoff. The sequence continues at coordinate 16,246 of CAUYQV010134021.1, read as the reverse complement.
TCTGGTTGGCAAGTGCTTACTCTGAGCCAGCACAGAACCAGGCTCCTTCATGGACATTGGTCCTCTGACTTTTATATCACCTTATTGTACCCATTGTACAGATGGGAAAACTGAGGCTCAAAAGGGTCGGGTCACTCACCTTTGAACCTAGATCTCTCTGCAGCATAAGCCCTGCATCCCAGTGCACTTTTTATGTCCCAGGATCCTCCTGTGGCTGTGGGGCCTACTGCCTGGGGTCCCATGTTTCTAGCTTTTTTAACTTCTTCTCTCTCAGAGCCCTCAGTACTATTGTGTTTAGCTTCCCTGGGCTCTCTCTGCCCAAGTTCAGTCACTCCAGCCAAACATGTGGACAGAGGTATGGCAGAATGGTGGAGACACCCCATGGTTCCCTGAGTTCAGACACACTGAGCCTCCCGGGGCCTCAGTTTCCACACCTATGCAAAGGAAACCAGAATGATGTCTCGTGCTTGGGTTTCATAATAAGTACACTACATTTTCTGGCTACAAGGTTGGCACTGAGTAAGGGCTTCAGGAGTGTTTGTGGTTGCGCCTAGAGTTAACATTTGGGTTGTAATTTTGCTATACCACCAATTAACCCTTCACTTATTCCAAGCTTTATCCTTAGCAGGTAGAAGAGTGCCCGGCACATTGTAGACACCCAAAGAATATGTGTTGTCAGAATGAACAAATGACTCTTGACCCATTTGCTGGGCTGCTGCTGACAAACTGGATGATTCTGAGCTGGCCACTCCCCTCTACTAGCCTCAGTTTCCCCATCTCTGAGAAAGCAAGTCCCTCTGCCAGGCCTCAATCCATCCACCTAGGGTAGTTCTGCTCTGAACCAGCTTTCAAGGATCTGTGTGAACAGCTCAGAGAAAGTTGGTCTTTTATCTCCCTCAATATTAACCTACAAATTAGACAAATCCATTTTGGAGTGTTCAGCGTTGCCATGGCATCACGACTTCTTCAGCTTCCTTTCCCAAGCAGCAGAGAAGTCCCTTCTTCCCTGCCCCCTCCTGCCTTGCCCAGGCAGCCTTGAAGGGCCAGTTTCACAAGCCCCAGAGAAAGACGCTGGCTGAAATTGCAGGTTGGATGTTGCTCCCGAGCAAGGTGTTCATTTGGTTTTACCCTTCGGGGAGGCAAATTGCAGTCACAAACTGTAGAGTCATGATTCCTCAAGGAAGTGAAGGCTCTCCCCAGGTTGAAAATGGTGCCTAGATCTGCAGGATAGCTTAGAACTGCATGCTATGCATTCCGTTCACAGAACAATATGATCCCTGAAGTAGGCCTGGTAGGGAAAGCAATGATCTCCAAATGGGCCCATTTTCTAGAGGGACCTGATTCTGCAAAAGTCCAGAGCACCACAGACATTCGGCCACTCCTGCAGGGCATTACTTAATGCTGTTTAAAACTCCAGATTTAAATGTAGTCATGGTTGCCCTCAGAGGCCAGCCATGGACTTTAGGGATGGGAATTCTTAAAGGCAAATGTTTCTATAAATACCAAAGAGTCTGTTGGCAAGTAACAGAGTGCTGAGTATGGGTTGGGTCCTGAGCTACGTGTTCACGCTCCCATTTCATGGATGAGGAAACAGAGGCTCAGAGGGCTCCATCACTTGGCTGTGGTGGTTGCACTGCATTGATGTGGTTGGGCTAGAGCTGTGTTGTCCAGAATGCCTTTTCCCATGTGGCCTTGGGCCAAAAAGGGCCTGTGCTATGAGAATCTGGAGGCAGACGTGAGCTGTAGCCCCTATATCTCAAAGATGTAGCAGCGAGACACAGAGCCACCAGCGGGTGCCCAGGGGGCCTTTGCTCCCTCTGCACTGTGTCCAGCTCTGCTCCTCCCACAGACGCTTGCTTGGTGGCACACCCCGGAAGCTGCCTGTGTTCCCTTCTGCCAGCCCCTCCTTGGCAGTCCCTCTGCACTTCCAGATCGTTTTCCCCTTGGACTCCCTACTCTCTGCTTCAGAACTTCCTTCTCCCACACCTGTGAGGTCAAATTCCAATAATAAGTCCCTCTTCCACATGCCCTAGTGACCTCTTTCCCAAATGAATCCTGACCAATACTTGGCCCAAGGCACAGCTACTAAGAGATGGAACTTCAATTTTCTCCACACACTTTCCACCCAGTCCGTCTGCCTGGTAAGTCCTTGTTCTTCCCAGAACATTCTCTACGAGTTAAGAAATAAAGAGTTATTGGGCAGCCAGGTGCTTAGCAGGATGGCAGAATCAGCCTTGCCTTCAGGGAGCTCTAGTTTATTTAGAGATAGAAGATGAACAGATATGACACTTGGAGAATGTACACATGTCAGGGTCACTCCTAGCACAGACAATGCTAGTTCGTACAGTTAATTCCATAAGCTTTTGTCAGCACAATGCCATGCTTTTGAGGGTGGCCAAGGTGAGCTGGGAACAGAGACTGGCAGTGTAAGGGGACTGGGGAGAGATGCGCTTCAAGGGACTGATGGACATCACCTGTGCCTGCCCAGTTGGCATCCATAGCCTCTTGTGTCAGAAACTCGTCCCTGTTGGGAATCTTCCTCCAGGGTCACTCCATGTGTCCTGGGTGGGGCTGGCTCTTCTCCCAGCTGCAATGAGTGGTTACAGAGTGAACACGTGGTCCAAACCAGCCTGCGGGGGGGTCACATGAAGGACTTCTGCTGAAGCTATGGTAAAGAAGGCTTCTGTTTCCCTGGGGTTTGCCACACTGGCAGGCTGTGGCCTGGTGCCTGTGGGGCTGCCACCTGGCAGGACACTGTCCACAGGCAAATGTGAAGAGCTGGGCCAGAGATGGACGGAGGCAGCCATCCACCAGCCCAGGCAGGGTCAGTGTTCTCAAAGCTCGATCTCCACACCCTCCATCCTGGATGTGATTGCCCTCTGGAGGATTCTGTAGTTTTTCAAGAGAAGCCAGAAATCTAGACTTTGAAGTGAAGTGCCCTGATTTTTAAACATTGGAGACCAACATTTCACCTTGGTAGCAGCTGTAGAAATGTCCCAAGCATTGCACAACCTTGCTTAATATCTATCCCCACCCCCAGCCCCAGGAGTGCCCCCATCTGAGGCCTCTTCCCCAGCTGTCTCTCCGGGCCTTCTGGGGCCTGAGGAAGTTGCTGACCACCTTACCAGCTGCTAGGGCTCCCTCAAGCCTTGAGCATCCTTGGGCAGCCAGGCAGCTGAGAGTATGGAGGTGCTGCTTGGCTGAGGGCGGCAAGCCCTTGAGGACAGGTGTAGGCACCTGTCAAACACTTTACCTCCCTTTGACTGGCTTATTTCACTAGCAGTTCCAACCTTCTGGAGGGACAGGGGCCCTGTGGTGAGTCCAAAGCTGCTGGCCATTTCCAGGGGAAAAAACGCCATATACCTGACCTGTGCCAGGGAGATGGCTAATGCCATCTCTGTGTCCTCTTTCTTCTCATTCCTCAACAGCAATGGAGGCCCCCCCGGAATCTGTCCCTTCCTCCCCCATCCTCCCACAGGTATCATATCTCCACCACACGCCCAAGTGCTTCGTCCTCCATGTGCGCACTCACAGAGATTTCTTTTTTTTTTTCTTTATTAAATCATCACTGTGTACATCAATACTATCATGGGGTACAGTGTGCTGTTTTTATATACAATTTGAAATATTTTCATCAAACTGGCTAACATAGCCTTCATGTCATTTTCTTAGTTATTGTGTTAAGGCATTTATATTCCACATTTAGAAAGATTCACATGTACCCTTATAAGATGAACCATAGGCGTGATCCCACCAATCACTCTCTCTCCATCCATCCTCCCCCTTCCCCTCCCCTCCCTCTCCCCTTTCCCCCTATTCTTGGGCTAAAATTGGATTATAGCTTTCCTATGAAAGCTATAAATTAGTTTCATAGTAGGGCTGAGTACATTGGATACTTTTTCTTCCCTTCTTGAGATACTTTGCTAAGAAGAATATTTTCCAGCTCCATCCATGTAAGCATGAAGGAGGTAAAGTCTCCATCTTTCTTTAGGGCTGCATAGTATTCCATGGTGTACATATACCACAGTTTATTGATCCATTTGTGGGTTGATGGGCACTTGGGCTTCTTCCATGACCTAGCAATTATGAATTGGGCTGTAGTAAACATTCTGGTACAAATATCTTGTTATAATGTGATTTTTGGTCTTCTGGATATATACCTAGTAGAGGAATTATAGGATCAAATGGAAGGTCTATTTTTAGTTCTCTAAGTGTTCTCCAGATATCTTTCCAAAAGGAACATATTAGTTTGCAATCCCACCAGCAGTGTAGAAGTGTTCCCTTTTCTCCACATCCACGCCAGCATCTGTGGTTTGGGGATTTTGTGATATGGGCTAACCTTACTGGTGTTAGATGCTATCTCAATGTAGTTTTTGCATTTCTCTGATGATTAAGGATGATGAGCATTTTTTCATATATCTGTAGGCCATGCGCCTGTCTTCTTCAGAGAAGTTTCTCTTCAGATCCCTTGCCCACCCTGAGATGGGATCACTTGTTCTCTTCTTGCTAATATATTTGAGTTCTCTATGGATTCTGGTTATTAAACCTTTGTCAGAGACATAATCAGCAAATATCCTCTCCCATTCTGAGGACTGCCTGCTTGCTTTACTCACTGTGTTCTTGACTGTACAGAAGCTTTTTAGTTTGATGAGGTCCCAGTAGTGTATTTTTGATGTTGCTTCAATTGCCTAGGGGTCCTCCTCATAAAATTTTCGCCCAGGCTGATTTCTTCAAGTGTTTCCCCTGCACTTTCTTCTAATATTTTTATAGTTTCATGTTTTAAGTTTAAATCTTTAATCCAGTGAGAATCTTTCTTAGTTAGTGGTGAAAGGTGTGGATCCAGTTTCAGTCTTCTGCAGGTCACCAGCCAGTTTACCCAGCACCATTTGTTATAACAGAGATTTCTTGCAGGCTTGCTGTGTGCGGGCTGCCCAGGAAGGGGCAGAGGCAGTGACTGCCTGCTTGCCACTCTAGGTCTCAAACTAAATCATCATGGACACAAGAGTTTAGGTGCAAACTTTGCTGAGAGATAGGGAGGAAAAGAACTGTGTGTCACTGGGCATCTGACCCATGCTGGGGCATCAAGGAGGCTGTCAGGGCGGCTGATGGAGCTGAGCCCCAGGGAAGAGCCCACAATCTGATTTGCAGAACTGAAGGCTTCTCTGGGAGAGCAGCTTGGATGGTGGAGGGTGAGCCCTGGTGGGTGCGGGGAGCTGTTAGGAGGCTGTGACGATGGTCCAGGAGAGGGTAGGTGCTGGAAGCAGGGGGTGGCAGCAAAAGTGGCAGATGTGAGCTCTGTTTAGGAGTTGGTGACAGTCTGGACGGTGAGTGGGCAGTGCCAGGGCTTTGCCTGTGTTCTGGGCTGAGGTAGGAGCCCTGGAGCAGAAGTGGGCTGTGGGGATGGTGTGATGGAGGGCAGAGGTGCACCTAAGCCAGCATAGGACAGCATCTAAGTCCCCCAGACACTTTCCACAGGCAGTTTACTCTCTCTGAAAAGCCATTCTTCTTAGCTTTCTGGCCATACACCTGTTCATATGTCAAAGTTTGAGTCAAATGCCCTTTTCCCTGGAGCACTCAGCGATATCCTTGGTGGGACCCTGGCACCTCACTTTACTTACCTAAATCACCTGGGACCTGAAAGAGCATTGTCATGGGAAGGAGGGAGGTGGCGAGATTTGAAGCAGGCTCAGGGTTGGTTAGCATGGCTTCTGAGAACAAGAGGGCAGGGAGCGTGTGCGTGCATGAGTGCACATGTGTGCATGCATGTGTTTGCCTAAGAGAGGAGGAGGTGAAGAAGGGTGGTTTGAGTCTGGGCCCTTCCACATAACAAGATCTGTGACCTTGGGCAAGCAATATTATCTCTTTGAGTGCAAGATATTCATCAGCAGTGGGGCTATAACAGCATCTGTCCCACTAGGGAGAGGAGTGAAGGTGATGATACTTGCAGAATTCTTGGCCAAGGCCTGGCATACAAAAGCACTCAGACATAAGGAACATCCACCCCCAACCTCCCACATCACAAGGATGCTGTCCTGACCTACTGCACCAGGTCTTGTCCCCTGGTTATTCCCATGCATGGGACAATGTACTCATGTACTCCTTGGTAGTAATCAGTGAAGTGACCATCTGACACTTATTTATGTGTTTATATGGTATTTTAGTTAGTTAGAGTTACTATCTTATTATATCTGAGGCTGGATGATTTATAAAGAAAAGAAGTTTATTTGGCTCATGATTCTGGTGGCTGAAAAGTCCAAGAGCAAAGCACTGGGATCTGCTTGGCTTGGGGGGGCAGGGCTGGTGCTGCATCGCAACTTGACAGAGAAACAGAAAGGTAGGTGAGCATGTGCAAATAGACCCGCATGAGAGGCCAGGTCCCTTTACATAAAAACTCTTTCTCCGGAGCTAATCTAGTCCCACAAGGGTGAGACTTGACTCATTCCTGAGAGATGACATCAGTCTATTCAAGAGGTATCTACCTTCATGATCCAAACACCTCCCCCTAGGCCCCCTGTCTCAATGCTGGCCATACTGGGGATCAAATTCCAACTTGAGGCTTGGAATGGACACATATGATTAAGGTCATCTTTTCCATAAGCTCCAGAAAGGCTGCCATGGGGTTTAGCTTTGCTTCCTAGTGTCTCCTGGCATCCAGCCTAAGCTGGAACATAGTGGGTATACAACAGGATTGAATCAACCAATGAATAATCTCTTCCTCCCCTTCTCCTTCCCTCCCTTTTTTTGAAGCTGATTTCATGCTGGGCCCCACTGTCCTCTCTGGGTGGGACAAAGCTGGGAGCAAGAACTTCGAAGAGAAGTGAAATTGTGCCCTGAGACTGTGCAGTATGGTTAATGTCTGCCAAGTTGCTGGGGCTTCTTCCTTTAACTGATGGCTGCTGTCACTTTTTATACCTCTGAGCACCTTTGAGAAATGATATTTTCCTTCTTTATTTTTTTATCTCCAGGGCTCATTACTATTTTTATTACTTTTAATATCTCCTTCTTTGTTTTAAGCATCCTAAACGAAGGCTGCTAATTTACAGTCCACCAGAGAGCCAAGTTTTCTAATTTGCTAAACGTCGTTGAACTTCAGCGTGTTCGAAGATTGTATCAGAAGGTATCTTTGTGCCTAGAGAACCTTCAAAATTGTCAAAGAATTTGTTCCTTCCTAGGAGCCTTGTCAGATAAAACAAGCGCAGGAAAACCCAGCTGCCTCTTAGAAAGTCCTACACATCTTACTGCTTTCTGAAGATTGATATTCCTCCTCTGAAATAAAGTCATTTCTTTCCTGTTGTCTTTAGGAACTGAGGCTGAAGATGTTAATATGAAAGGAAGCAAGCAGTTTGAGTCGCCCTTTCCTTTTTTTTTTCTTCTTCAGGAAATTGCTCTCTTATGCAAGAGAAATGCGAGTTCACCCGCAGCGGATCAGTCATATGATAAGAAATCTGTTTGCAAGAGAGGGAAGCTCATTTCCCTGTCAAGAAGCTGCATTTGTTGGAGAGAGACAAGGAGAGAGAAAGCATTTTTGCCAGGGCACAGGGAAGGGATTAAGGCATCATGACAAGCACATTGCTTAGAAATGAGCCCAATTAAAAAAACATGAACCCATCTGACCCTTACATGAAAACCCAGGGCTGTCACCGTCCACTCCTTGATTTGAGAGACCAGCACAATTATTCTGGAGATCATTAAGATTCTGGGGGAATGAGTTTTCTGTTTTGCTTGTGATTTCCATTTTCTCATTAGTGACAGAAGCTGCGTTTATGGATCTTTCTCTTTTAAACAGGAGCTTCTCAGAGTGTGTCTGTGCCTGTGTTTTCTTTTCTTTTCTTTTTTTTTTTTTTTAAATTGGCCTCTCCAAAAGGCATAAATGTCAAAAACTGAAATGGGCTCATCTGGGCTGGTTCCAAGCGCACTCTAGCTCCCACCTCACTTAAAAAACAATTTTTTTAAATTTTCCTTTTTTTTTTTTTTTTTTGCCTTTGGAGATGGGACTCACAGCCATGGGTAGGCAATTAGATTTCAAAGCAGGAGAAGTCCGTTGCAGTTTGCCAGGAATTGCTGAAACAAGCAGGAGAGTCCGTGAGCTTTGAATGCCTGGCACGGAAGTGGGCCCTCCCAACGCAGTTCTCCAAGGATGGGCTAGAGGAGTGTGCTTGCCTTTGTTCTGAAAAAGGAAATTTAATTTCATCCCTTGAGCACTATTGCATGGTAATTCCATCGCTAGCCGACACCGGTTCTCTTAAGGCTGGGAGATTGCCTGGTTTGTGAAACGTCAGGGGCTGGCATGTCCAGGACAGGGTCAGGTTGCAGTGAGCAGGTCAGTCCTTGGCTTGATGCTCCGTGTTCATCTGCGGCCTTGCTCCCAGGATGCTGCCATCTCTCTGAATACCCAAGGCCTCTGTGTCCCCAAGTCAGTCTTCTCACGTGCTGCTGGCTGAGTCACAGGATCAGAGACCAACATCTGATTTCTAAAGCTGCTGAGAATGAAAATACCAATTCTTGCTCAAGAAACAGGCTGGTGCTATGGCTAGAACTCTGGACTGGAAGCCACCAGGGAATGGATTCGGACTTGGGGCATTCTTCCTGGTGGTCCCCAGACAATGTTGCGGCTCTCCTGGAGCTTATCTTCTTGTGGGCAAAGGGAAGCATGTGACTAAATGAACAGAAGGATGTAGAGTTGTGATGATAAGAGGCAGGATAAAAATGAGATCAAGTGATGTGAAGGAGAGAGACCAGAGGGCTTCTTGGAGGAGGCAACATGCGAGGTGAGATCTCATGGAGGAGCATCCTAGGGAGAGGGAACAACATGTACACGCTCCCTGAGCAGGAGGGAGTCCAGCACCTCTTTGGCACAGTGAGGAAGCCTGTGTGGCCCGGGCCTGGGGAGGAGGGATGACATGAGGTGATATCAGAGAGGAAGGTGCTGCCGAGCAGCTATTTTGTGGTGGTTTTGGAGCAGGGGAGAGATAGCTGGCCTGATTTGTATGTTATGAGTATCACTGTGCTTTCTGCGTGGAAAACAGACTGAAGGGGCACAAGGCCAGGAGCAGGGTTGATGTCAGAAAACTACTGCAGCACCCCAGGGTTATCTCCCAAGGACAGACGCCACCTTCCACTGGAGGACGAAGGATCCCTTAGGATGTTTCTAGGGTTTTTGCTAATTCTGGACATCGAGTAACCAGGCCTCAGAAGGTCACCTGTGTGTAAGAGTGTGACTTCACAAGCATTAATAGCCCTGCAATAACAAGCTAGTGGGAGTGGGCTTGACACGGGGTGTAGGCAAAGCAAAGCCCCAGTGCAGTTCCGTGTCACAGCAGCTGGCCTGGTTCTGTGAAAGCCTACTGCAGCCAAGGCCAAATTCCATCAAGCCACAGCCTGTGGGAACAAGGGCCCCACATAAGGCTGACAGACACCCCAGTTGTGCTCTCAGGCTTAGAAGGAGCCCAGGGCTTTCCTTTCTGTCTCCATACTTACGGCAGGAAAGAGGAATCTGCATTTTCCAAACTGTCCCTTCCTCCGTGGCAGCCAGAAGGACCGTTCTGAGTTGGTGATCATTTAAACTGGACAGGCATGAGGGACAGCACTTCTTCTGCTCTTTTACCCTGAACTGCCATCAGCAGATTCTAGAGCAGCCCAGCTTTAGAAACTAGCAGGGCAGGGCTCCTAGGAGGGACGGGTTTAGCCAGACAGACTCCAGCAGGTTGGGTGGGGGGAGAAAAAACCCAAAGAAGAAACAAAGCAGGTTAACGGACCCAGGAACAGGAGGGTGTGTAGAAAAACCCGGAGGAGAATGAAGACAAAGGGGCTCTTCAGCTTCTCACAGGAGAGCCCCGGGGGACCTGCTGAAAGCAGGGGTGGGGGTGGGGCTGTTTGAAGAAGAAGATGTGGGCGACTCCCTGCAGGTGAGAGCCAGCACAGGTGAGAGACCCTCAGCCCCTCATCGAACCAGATTTTGTAAACCGTCACATTGGAAAAGCAATGGAAGGAATGCGAAAAAGGAGCTGCTTTCCTGGGAGACAGAGCTAATAGGCCAGTTTCATCTGGGCCTCGTGGTGTGGAATTTCCTGTTTCAGGTGCTGACTTCCTAATGAGGCCCTGCTGGGGAGGCTGCACCGTGGTGGTGTTATCTCTGCACAGCGATAAATAAGGCAGCCACTGTTTCCTATTCTCTTTTGTGACAGAATCCAAGCTCATCCATCCTCCTAAGTGACGACCTGTGGCCAACACCCTCCTTTTCCCATCTAGGCGGGAGGATAATGATGCCGGTTTTCATTGTGCTCTCAGACCTTGGAACACAAAGATAGGCTTTCTTTCCTGCCAGCGATAGGGAAGGGCTGGATGGGAGGGCTTTCCAACAAATGCTTCACCTTCCTCCAGTTGAATAGAAGTAGGGAGGGATGAGGAACATGCAGAGGGGTAGCCGCCCCGAAGCTCCTGAGACCTGGCCAAAAGGAGCATTCACTGGGAGACTGACTTTGCCCAGTGACCTCTTATCAGAGTTGCTAAGTCACTGGCGCTTTTGTGCTGGGGAACTTGGAAGGAAGGAAGGGCTCACCGGCCCAGCCAACCCCAAACCCGGCTCTCTGCCCAGGCGCTCCCCCATTAGCATTTACCTGACAGCTGACTAATACCTTCATTTCACTTTGGTAAACAGGTCACCGCCAGGCCAAGGTGATGGTGACCTCTGGCACTGCGTGCCACATGGGATTCTCCCTGGAGACTCTGGCAAAGCACTTTCACCTGGGTGAGGGCTATTATTTCCCCTTCCACCATTCTGATTAGTGTTGACCAGAAAAAAAAGAAAAAATAACCAACAGAATAGGCAGCGGCCATCCAGACAGAGAAAGAGAAGTGAGGATGGGCAGAGGGAGTTGGGCTTCTCTGCCACTGAGATCAATGCAGCTGCCCAGGAAAGGCACTAGAGCTAGAAATAGGCTTGAGCAGACCAGGCTCCTGCATTTCTGACGCTTAGAAAGGATCTCTAGTGTGGAGTTGCTTGGAGGCTCTGATTTTGAAAATGCAATTAAATATAGATTTCTTTGGGGCGAGGGTTGGGAAGAGTGTGGGTGGAATATATGTCCGTGCCACAGTGCAATTCAACCTTGAATTTTTCAGCGGACTTATTCATATGCCCAGCAAACATTTTTTGAGCACCCACTGTGTGCCAAGTGCAAAGCACACTCAGATGAAACACACTTTGCCCTCAGAGAAACCCATGACTGGTGAGGTTGGGATTCCTACTGCTTACGGGGACGAGACGGGAGACATGAATGAATGAAGGAGGCAGGCTGAGAGATGCTAGGTGGTGTCTGCAAGAATAGAGTGCATGTGTACTCCGAGCAGGGACTGGGGAGCTACTCAGATGTCTGTCACTACGCAGAGTGACTGTTCACTATGCTGTGCCTTATGACTTTTAAGTGAAGCCATATATATGGAATTCTGTATGAATTTTTTTTTCTTGTAAACACGGTGTGGGCCAAACAAACCTTGTCTGTAGTAGGCCTTTTGGGACCAGGGAAGATCTTACACTAACATATGATAAAGGCAAAAATAAAAGGGATCTGGGATCTTATGGAAGCCCTGAGGGGGACATTTAACCCAGCCTGGATAGGTTTAGGGCTGTCTTTCCAGGGAGGGTGAACCGAACCTTGAATAATAGCAATGTTGGCCTAAATCATGGCTCGGTAAATCTTGAATACTGGTGGTATAAATGGTGACAAAAGGTTTGGGAGAGCCATTTCAGGCAGAGTAATAATGTAGCTGGGTACTTGATAGGAGCCTGCCCAGCTAAAGACCCCGTTTGTAACCTGGTAACCAAGGGTGGCCATGGGACCAACAGTGCCTGTCCCACATCCTTAAAACATGGCATCCCTGTCTCTGCTCTATCCCTTCCTTCTTGCTGATGGGTGTGGTTATGAGCTGGCAGATTTTGGAGCCAGTGATTAAAGTTCTTTGACTTCAGCTTCTACAAAATTGAGATAATATCACCTACCCCAACAGGAAAATTTTGAGGATTAATATCAATACAATATTGAGGACAACGCCTGGCACATATGTGGGCTGCCAGGGCACTGTTTCCTCAACCTCATCCTACTGACGATACGATTTCACAGCACTTGGCAGAGAGCAGAGCAGCAAGACAGCAGGGGGCTGGGTCCTGGCTTGACATGTGAACTTTTTTTTTTTTGAGACAGTCTTACTTTGTTGTCCTCAGTAGAGTGCCCTGGTGTCATAGCTCACAGCAACCCCAAATTCTTGGGCTCAAGCAATCGTCTTGCCTCAGCCTCCCAAGTAGCTGGGACTACAGGTGCCCACCACAACCCCCAGCTACTTTTAGAGATGGTGTCTTTCTCTGGCTTAGGCTTCTGAGCTCAGGCAATTCACCTGCCTCGATCCCCCAGAGTGCTGGGATTACAGATGTGAGCACCGCGCCCGGCTAAACTTCCTTCTTGTCTGTGCTATAGGGCTCTGCATCCCTGATGCAGCAGCCAGGTTTATAGCCTACAAATAAAGTAACTTAGAGGTCAGCTGAGGTTCTTTCTGATCCAAGAGGTGAAATGGCCTCATACTGCCCCAAACCATGACCTGTGAAGCCCAGAGTGATGCTAATCCCCAGACACATAAGGCTTCTGGGCCTCTCTGCTTTGTGAGCCCAGCTTTCTCTTATTCCAACCTGGCACATGCTACATTAATGTTCTCCAGTGAACTAGCCCCTTCTCTAGTGAGCACTGACACCCCATTACCCATGTGAAGATTGGTATGCTCAGCAGACTTCACTGAGAGAGATTTACTAAGTGAGTGCCCCCGTGGAGAAGAACCAACCATCACACAGACTTTGATTTCCCTGCTGGGTGTCACCCACCCCTATGTCTCCCTCCTCCCTGCAGCAGGAGCCATTGTTTCCAGCTGTCTGTGTTAGCCACAGAATGTCCCTTGCAGTCTTTTATTTACAGGATGCATAAGTGATCGAGGACCCCAGTTATGTGTGTGCAAAGGCCATGCCTCCCATGGGCTGCTCCCCATTCCCAGGACTGACCATGGCAGGAACACTAAGGTGGCTATGCCTGGCAGGCATGAAACTCCTCTGATACTAGACTTTGGCTTAAGGGTGGCCCTGCCAAATCTACTGAGATAACATGGCAGTGTGGGAGGCTTCCACCCAAACTTCCTTCCCTCTCTCTTCGCTGTCTGACTGCTCTCTTTGCCCTCCCATGCCTTCTATTTCCTCTGGCAGGCATTTCCCTTATTAAAATCCCTCACATTAACCCCCATCTCAACATCTCTTTCTCCAGTAATGACATACAGCCCAAGTTTCATGGAAGAGGAGAGACATAGGATTTATTCTTTCACATGTATTCCATCCCAGGAACATTTGCATATGTAAGGAGAACAGTCGCTCACTAAGGGTGGTATTTCAGGTGCACAGAATATATTTCAGTAATGGGGGAGCTCTCCCAGCCACCCACAAATATAAGGGTCTTCTCCATCCTTACACAACTGGGAAAGCAAGAGTGCAATCCCTGGGACTCGGGCAAGGCCTTGACTTTGACCAGGCAGGCCTGTTTCAATCTCTCGGAGGAAATGGGGGTGGGTATCTTAGGTACCAGTTGAAATGCTTTGGGCTGAGGTAATAGTAACCTAAATTTATAGGTTTTAAACCAAAAGGAAGATATATGACCCAAGGCAGGGTGTCTCCAAGGCTGGTTAACTCCTCCTTGGTTTTCCATGTTGCCAACCATTCAGGTTCCTTCCATTGTCCCTCCAGTCTGGAGTCCTAGGCCTATCAGTCCTGCCTCAGGCTATTCCCTCATGATGCCAATATGGCTGCCACAGCCTAGCCATCAGACTCAAAGGCAACATTGCCCAGAGACAAAAAAGGATTGCCTTATTTTGTGCTTCTCATTCTAAGAGTGAGTAAATTTTCTCCAGAGTCCTGTGGCCTGGCTGTGGGCAGAATCAGGTCACCTGCTATTTGGTATTCGTTGTTATCAAGGGGAATGAGCCTGCATATTTGGCTTAGACAATTGAGCTTGTGAACAAGTCACCTTGTCTGAGGCATAGAGAGATCTGAATAAGACTAGAGTTCTGTTAGCAGAGATAAAAGTGGGGGACGGCTTTTGGGGAGAAAACAACAATGTCTTCTGCAATCTGCAAGGGTTTGGAAAACGCATTGCTCCACCCCCATTTTTCACCGTTCAAGCTGCTAAGCCTCTTTCTATTTTTGCTGATCTGTCTCTTAGTTTCCTTGTTCTCAAAAGGCAGGAATTTCTTCTTGGCTTTTTGACTGTGATTTAGTATCATGCTGGGAGCTTGTATAGGTCTGATTTCTGTAGTAGCTTATTTGATTGGTGAGTTAGCTTTGGGTGGCAAGTGACTGAAATCTTTTGAAGCAATCAGAAGAAGTGAGAGATCACTTTAAAAAACAACTTTCTATGTGACTTTTACATTACAGTTGACCTCTAGTTCCCCTTCCAGTTTATTGTCTGACCACGGGAACACAATCTAGATCAGCTTTGGTGGCCTGGACTTTGCCCCTGGTATACTATGCAATTTGCAACAAATAAATGAGCCTCAGACCCTCTGTTTGGGGCTCGGAACCTCAATTCAAGAAGTGAGTGGGGCGGGCTAGATTTGGGATGACAAATCACTTCATCTGAGTGATTGAGGCTTCCTGGAACACCATGTTAAGAAGAACTCAGAAGTTCAGTGGGGGAAAATTCCGTGATCTATTAGTGATGTCTGCCAAGGGCACAAGAAAGAAGAGCAGTAGCAAACGTTTGTTGACTCTGAGCTAGAGAATCTTGAAGACTCTAGCTCTACTATTCTTTGGCTCTAATGTCCTCCTTTGCCATAATTTATACTGAGATTTTTGAGAGGCAGTGTAGTGTGGTTAGGAAATTGGCCTCTCATGGACCTGCTAACTAGGTGATCTTGGGCTTGTATTTTCTCAAGCACAACATTATCTCGCCACTAGGACTCCTCCATGAATGCAAAGTCAGTGACAAAAATCTTAGTCTGTATCCTGTTTGTAAATGAATGTGTCCTGCTTTGTGATTTTTAGATGGATGCAGATGTAGATACAGATATATACATACACATTGTGTGAAAGCAGGTGCATGTAATGCATATGTATATGCACATGCATTTGTCTATAAAGCATGCATAATGCATACTAATCCACTTAGTCAGTCATTCAACACATGTATGTTGTAATTCTGCTAGGTGCCAGGCACTGTCTGGGGGCTGGGATACAGTAGGGAGCAAGATGTCCAGTCCTCAAGGAGCTTTGATTCTAGGAGGGGAGTGAGAGAGAGAGAGAGACAATAAACAAATGAGTACATAATATTATGTCAGTGTCATGGACGGAAATAAAGCAGGATTAGGGAGGGATGCAGGTGATGGAGAAGGGAAAGTCCCACTTAGGATAAGTAGAGAAGCCTTTGGGTGACACTGAGTAGAAACCTGAAGGAGGTAAGGGAGTGAGCTCCATAAAATTCTGACAGAAGAATATTCCAGGCAGAAGGAACAGCAGTTACAAATACTCTGGGGGAGAAAAGGGGTGAGCTTGACATGGCTCCAGAGTGTATGTGTTTGGGGGAGCATGCAGCTGGGGAAGAGTCCCGGGCAGGGAGGATGAGGAGGTCAGGAGAGCCAGGGCTGCGAGTCAGCACAGGCTGCCACAAACGGATGCTGCAGAGTGGGGGCTTAAACAACTGAGAGTCATTTTCTTACAGTTCTGGAGGCTGAAAGTCCAAAATTGAGGTGCTGGCAGGGTTGGTTTCTGGTGAGGTCTCCTTCCCTGTCTCATTGTGCTCTCACCAGGCTTTTGAGCTCTGGTGTCTCTTCCTCCTTTTTTTAGGACACCTATCCAGTCAGATTAGAAACCTGCTTTTATAACTTCACTTAACCTTAAGTACCTCCTCAAAGCCCTATCTCTAAATACAGTCACAATGGGAGTTAGGGCTTAAAGAGGTGCATTTTTAGGGTGGGAGGACACAATTCAGTCTATCATTCCAGGTCACTCAGGGCTCTACAAGCAGAGAGAAGATAAGGAGTGTATTTTTCAATGGGGACGGAGGCTATTAGAGGGACTTGGGTTTTTTTTATTTTTATTTTTTATTGAATGGTAACTATGTACATTAATGCACTTCTGGGGTACAGTGTGGGGTTTTCACATGCAATCCGAAATACTTCCATCAAACTGATCAACACAGCCTTCATGTCATTTTCTCAGTTATAGTTT
>CAUYQV010134016.1:0-20878 GCA_963574575.1 Galagoides demidoff | reverse complement strand
CCATCGATCCATGAATGGATCAACAAACTGTGGTATATGTACACCATGGAATACTACGCAGCCATTAAGAAGGATGGAGACTTTACGTCCTTCATGTTCACATGGATGGAGCTGGAGAATGTTCTTCTAAGCAAAGTATCGCAAGAATGGAGGAAAAATTATCCAATGTACACACCTTTATTATGAAACTAATTTATATATTTTATATGAAAGCTATAACCAATTAGCCTAAGAATGTGGGGAGGGGGAGGGAGAAGGGAGGGGGGAATGGGTGGAGGGAGGGGGATTGGACAGACCATTTTTGAGGTCTATCTTACAGGGGTACAAGTGAAACTCTCTAAGAGTAGAATCAGAATGTTTTAAAACTATAACTGAGAAAATGACATGAAGGCTGTGTTGATCAGTTTGATGGAAGTATTTCGGAATGCATGCGAAAACCCCACACTGTACCCCAGAAGTGCATTAATGTACATAGTTACCATTCAATAAAATTTAAAAAAAAAAGAACATGACGGAAAAAAAAATAATAATAATTATATTTAAGGTATGCACGTGATGTCTTATAACATATGTAGATTACATCTATACTGAAAGGAAACTGCAGAACGGCTCCTATAACAGTATGAGTGGAAATAGATAACACATGGAATGGGAAGGCCTGAAGGAGCTTCTTGAGGAAATTAAAAACCCAGTTTAGCGTCCCCATGAGATCTATGAGTGAGTGGGAACCTCTTAAAAACGATTCAGAGTTTCAATTCTTGGTGCGCTTGTGGATAATTAGGCCTTGTGGTAAAAGCACAAAGTAGGAATTTATTAATTTGGTCTAAGGCAAATATAGTCTGGATATTTTTAGCCTCTGTACTTTGCACTTGCCAAAAGTGGCTGAAGAATAATATTGGGTTGCTGCATTGTCCCATAAGTTTATAACTGCTGATTAGCACCAGACTAGGCATTGATTAGGGTAATCTCAGGACAAAAATATAGAAGAAGTTATAACAGAAAATTCACCCTTTTCTTTTTTCCAAACAAGTGACTTTGGTTTATTTCATACATTACACTTTTTCTTGCAGAAAAAAGTAAAATTATACAACTACATAAATAAAAAGGGGAAAGCATGAACACAGTCCCCCACTACCCACTACCAGAAATCGTGCAGTCGAGTTTCCCACATTTGGGGAAATCGCAGGGGTCAGCACATCCAGAGTGCAATGGATAAGCCTCGCCCTGGGAAAACCACCTTCGTGATCATCTCCCCTGCCAGGTAAGTATGAGAATTCACACTTTTCAATTATTATGCAACCAGTGGAATAGGATCATCCAAGGTTATTGTTAATTGTAAGACCCTTCCATCCATGTATGCATTCAATGATCATAAAATCCTAAGCTGAGTGCCTACTATAGATCAGTTGCTGTGCCAAGAACCAGGTTAACATGAAGATTCTTGCTTTCAAACAGGTTAAAGTATAGCCATATGAACTTTTGAAAAATAATATTAACAGTAATACATTGATTATATACTCACTTTGGGTGTAATCTTAGTATATCTCTTAGATAGTCTGTTTATTTTGAGGGTTCACTATTGGATTTATACTAATAATTTATAATAAATTAGGTAAACTTCAATATCCTTTCTGTTTTTTATTTAAAAATTAAGACTGAAAATAAAATAATAACAATAATGGTCTTTTTTTTTTTAAAATAAAAGCATTTATGAGAGGGAGATGAGAGAGAGAGAAAGAGAGATAAACACTGTCAAAGAAAATGTTTTAGGTACTCTGCACTTATTAAGCCAAGGGGGAAGGTAAACCCTGGAGATCGAGTCCTGTACAATGTTTGCAACTTCTGCCTCTTAAATTATGTATTACTCTCTTCTTCGTTGTTCCTGTTCTGTGAATGGGGAAGAGAGACCAGGGACCAGGATTAACTGCCTCCTTTCCTGTCCGCTCTCTGAATCTGAGTAGATGGTGCACAAGACTTCAGGACTATTAGATCTTCAGTGTAGAATGTTAAATATCCCTTTCCCAGAAGAAGACCTCAGCTAATCAGATCATTGTAACTATGCATTAAGCTTCTATAGAAAGATGTTGAAATTCTATTAAAATTTCCTAAAGTTTTTCTATATATCCCAAACTTCTATAGTTTGGAACACAGATTTTCATTCAACACAATTCTGGGAAACAGTCTTCAGACTTTAGGTTTTGTATTCAAATAAACCTGCTTTAGACTTGATTCTTACTTTTTTTTTTTTTCTGAGGCAGAGTCTCAACTTTGTTGCCTGGTGTGGAGTGCAGTAGTATCCTTGTAGTTCATTGTAACTTCAACTCCTGGACCTGCATATCTGAAACTACAGGCACGTGCCAAGAAGCCCAGGCAATTTTTCTATTTTTAGTAGAGGCAGAGTATCACTCTTACTCAGTCTGGTTTCAAATTTCTGAGCTCAAGAAATCCTCCCATCTCAGCCTCCCAGAGTGCTAGGATTACAAGCCTGAACTACTATGTCTGACCTAGATTCTGACACCTTTTGATTAATTAAGGCTGACATAATAAACTGTTCATCCCAGTTTTAATTGAGGAAAATTTCCTAACAACTATGAAGCATTTATACATTAATTTGGAAACCATGTCTACCTGCACATTGGTATTTTTGAGCTTTAACACATTTAAATAAGATCAAAGTTTTAACAATGAAATTTGTCTCTCCTAAGCAGTTGCCTGAATCTAAATTCAGAAGAGTGAGGCTGTGCCCCATCAACAAATTGCTTCTGTTCTAGTGACAAGTTTACTAAAGTATTTGGCCTACCTTTTCCTATTGGAAATCAGTAACTTTCAGGAATGAGAATAGTTTAACTAAAGCTGAGATCTGGCTATTTGTGCAAAGCTTTGTATAGTTTGTTCATTTGCTTTCCAAAGGAAACTTCTTGGGAGTAACTGTTAAAACCTTAATTTTACACATAGGGAATGTGAAGGTTAAAGTGGTTAAGTGAATAATGAGATATCCTACCCATTGTTATACGGTTCTTGAGTAGTACAGCCCAGGCACTCTATCCAAACACATGTGGTGAATAATTCAAGAGATACATGAAAATGGGCCACTCTTGGGAAATGAAGTTAGCATTAAAAAATTGAAAACAACAAACAACAAAAAAACTGCTGTCAATGAAAGAAATAACAGACATTTTTAGGGTAAAGAGGGAAAGATGAGAATTTCAGATAAAGTAAAATGTAGATAGAAGTGCTGGATCAGTTTAGTTCAAGATGCTAGGTCAGAAAATTTAACTAGATAAAGGTAATATGTAATGAGGGGGGACAAAAGCTGTAAATGAATATAAGGTCTATGGTATGGTGATACTCACTAATAACTAGTCAGCAGAAACACAAACTTGAATTCAAAGAAATGGGATTAGCATTCTCAGAAATTAGCATTCCCAGGAATATTATAGGAGGAGCACCTGGTCAGTTGCAGTCAGCTGAGGCAGATGGGGTGGGGGAAGTGGACTTTCATTTTTCTGATTAGGAGGCAGTGTATAACAACCAATATGTATGCTTATAAATATTTGTTATCTTCTATATTGTATATTGTACCTCTTATAAATGCAGAAGTCAAAGGTGACTTGAGTGTTACAATTGTAATAGATAATATAGTTTTAACATAGTTTTTCCCTTTCTTAAAATGTGTATACATTGTTTAGGCTCCATATGTGAGTGTATATACACAGAAAATTCAGGAAAAAAATCAGTAAAAACTATGTTAAATCCTTAATAGACCCTAAAATACCAATATCATAACCTTGAAAAATTAAAAGGAGAAAAGTATGATCAGAAAACAAGAGAAGTGGAAACAAAAAATGATAAAAATAGCCCAGAAAAAGATAAGACGTGATACCTAGGAAATGAATATTTTCAGGAAAAATATTACTAAAACACAGTTGTAATGTCATACAGTCAATAGTGGATGGTAAATAAAAGCAAAATTGCTCTTAAAAATCAAATTTAGATGTAGGAGACAAATGCAAGACTTCACAGGACATAAAAACGGAGGCATGACAGCAACAAGAAGACATTGACATGTGGAGAGGCAAGAACTGAGTACCACTGCTAGGGACCAGTCTTTCCAAAGAAGAGAACAATAATTAAAGAACAGTAAATTGAGAGCAAATTGCCAGAAAGCACTTCCTGAGATGAAATGAAACCCACATATGCATATTGAAAGTATTTATGATGTTTGAGGCCAATTGCCGAAAAAAACTTTTCCAAGAAACATGGTGTGTTTTGGATGGTTTTGTTCCCATTAGTGGTGGTGGTGGAGGAACATATTACAATCCTAACTTCCCTGTGACAGTTAAAAATGAAGGCTAAATTTCACACTTAAATTATATAAGATTAAGCTTTTATTGCAATGGTTAAAAATGCCAAGGGACAGTGGAGAAATGGAGGGGGCATATTTGGAGAATCTTACATCAAACCAAATTAAATTTTTCTTCATGTGGATGGAAACTAGAAAATACTTTCAAATAAAGATTGACTTATCACACTCTAGACGACTGTGGCAAAAAAAAAAAAAAGTGGAATTAATTAAAATAGTGAGAACTCTAACGTTAAGTGTCGTGTGATAAAGTTGAATATAAATATTGCTGTGGACTGAATATTTGTGTCCACCCTCCCCCCTGCCCCGTTCTGTATGCTGAAGTTTGAGGTTCTGATGTAGTGGCACTTGAAGCTGGGGTCTTTGGGAAATAATTAGGTTCAGATGAGGTAAGAAAGGTGGGGTTTCTATGAGAGAATTAGTGCCCTCATGCAGAGAGATCCACTCTCTCTCCTGGGGAGACTCAGCAATGAGGCAGCAATTTGCAAATCAGAAAAAGAGTCCACACCAGAAACTGACTATGCCAGCATCTTGGACCTTCCGGCCTTCTCAATACTGGTAAATATATTTACGTTGTTTAAACTCAGTCTATGATACTTATTATAGTAGCCCAATCAGGACAAATACCAGTAACATTTATGGGGGAAAAAACTGTACATCATTTGAATACTAATGATCTGAAAATATAAGAACCATAGGCTCTTTAGGCGCATACAAAGAGGGTGATGGTGAGTGGAAGACAGAATTAAGTTAATGATAGTGACTGGGTGAAGGAAGGTAGGAAGTGTTAATAGATAGCATTAATGTTGATGAAATAATGTAGATGAAATGAAACCTACATATGCATATTGAAAGTATTTATTATGTTTTAGGCAAAGGATTTGTCAAGCCAATTTGTCTTCATTTTTAAATGAAACTAACAAATGCGGACAAATGCATACATATTCAACTTATGAAACAATATACAAACAAATTCAAGTATTAAACTATACTTTAATACTTGCTAAAGTTTATAGATAAACATAGTTGATTAACAAACCTGATAAAAGGGGGAAAAATAACAAAATTACTTCTCAAAGGAATTATGGGTGAAATCAACCAGTAGGAAACATAAATGTGTAAATTCAGTGTTTATCTTTTTGTGTTTGGCTTATTTTGCTTAGTATAATGTTCTCCAATTCACCAATGTTGTTAAAAATGACAGAACTTCTGCTTTTTTGAGGGCTGTATAGTATTTAATTGTGTATGTGTATCATACTTTCTTTGTACTTTTATTAGGTAGACAGTGAGAATCTCTGGCCCCTCCTCTGGGACTAAGGCAGATGCCCAAGCTGCTCCCAAACCCAGAGGGATGAAGGAATACCCTACCAATGTACCAATCACAATTTAACAGGTCAACTACAAAATAATTCAGACTCATAGACCATGAGTTGAACAGCATAGTCACAATCAGGTCTGGAACAGGACGTAGAACAACCTTACCTTTAATGATAATGTCTTTAGTTTGAACCTACATTGTGATTTGGCCCCAAATAGGCTTTCAGAGAGGCTAGTGGAGGTGTGCATGTATAACCCCCAGCTGTCCATCAAAGTGGTTCCACGGTGATGTCTGTACCAGGAGGAGGGACCAGTCCAGACACTAAACAAAATAAGACCCAATGCCATAAATTAAGGACTTTTTTTTAACAATGGTGCCATTGTTGTCTGAGGTGAATGTATTTTATTCTTGCTATGTAAAATATCTAATCTTTCCTCAATAAATTTCACCTTGTGCTTCCCTTACTTCAGTGTGTCTGATCATTCTTCAGTCTAAAGGATACCAAGAAGCAAGAGCAAGATTGCGTAATCCTAATCCTTCCATCGATTGACATTTAGGTCTGTTCTATAACTTGACTATGTTGAATAGCTCTGCAATGAATGTGGGAGTCCAGACATTTCTTCAACTTATTGACTTTAAATGTCTCAAATATATACTCAAAAGTGGAGTTACTAGATCGCATGGTAATTTTATTAGTACCTTCTCAGATGTATGGCTTGCAAATACTTTCTCCTAATTCTAGATTGTCTTCAGTTTGTTAACCATGTACTTTATTGTGCTCAAGCACATTCTTACTTACATGAGAAATCTAAAATAATAGAAGTAATACAAGCAGATAGTAGAATGGTAGTCATTTGGGGTTGGAGAGCAAGAAAAATGGAGAGATGTTTGTCAAAGGGTACAGGGCACCAGCTAAATAGGAGGAATATATTCTACTTTTTTTTTTTTTTAAAGATCCATTTCACCACCTGATGGATAAAGTTAATAACTGAGTCATGTACTTTCAAAATCACTAAGACTGTTAGTGATTATCTTCAGGATTATTGTCCTGAGATCTGTGGAGGAAAAAGGGAGAGTTTTATTCCCTATAAAAAAATAATCTACAGATTGGCATGGCACAACATTCAAAACAAGTGAAAATATGCTCCCTGAAAGGGAAAGTTGGGAATAAATAAGGGAAGTTCTCACCTAGTTCCAAATCAAGTCTGTTTATGCAAATGAAATATTCAAACTTGTTTAGTTCTTATTGGTGGAAATAGTCAAGTCTTGATTGGGTGGATTTCAAGCCCCAAACCAGACATCTCTGTCAGGTGTTTCTCTCAAATGACTGGTGGGGATGGGCAGGGAAGTATGTTCCAGTTACAGTTTATCTTGGCATCAACTGTAAGAACTGGCTTGGCTTGATGGTGGAAAAGAAGAGACCAGTGACACATTTACTTTTTTTTTTTTTTTAGAACACAGAGTGCATGATTGCTCCTTCACTCAGCCCTGGCCACCTGGTTCTGTTTTAACTTTGAGAACTTCAGTTAAGGTTAGTCCATCTTTTCTCTCAACCAGGAGCATATTTTATAACAGGAATAAAGTTCAAAGGTTCTCACAACAAAATTCATTAAATATTTGATGTGATAGTTATGTTAATTTGCTTATTTTAATATTAGAAAATGTATTCAAAAATTATAACATCACTGTGCACCCCAAAGATATATATAGCCATGACATGTCAATGTTTAATTACTCATTTTTTAAATATAGGAATGAAAGCCTACTTTTCTGATCATCAGATTTTGTGACTTGTGTGCTAAGATCAGGAATACGAGTATCAATGACTTTGTACATGGGAAATCAGCCATGCAAACATGACTCTGAAAAGGTGCTCAGAGTCCCTGAGCAAAGGGCATAGTACATGAGTAAGTATCTGTATGGCTAAGATGGTACCAGACCTAAAGCTGCACAACTGCCATTAAGCTTTTACAAATTTGAATTTTTTATGTTTGTCTCATTAGATTAGTTATCTCCCTGTCGCAGGGGCTTGCTATCCCCCTTGATCATATTTGTGGGACTTTATAGCACTATCTCCTAAGCTATTAGGGGTCTAATCATAAAATATCAAAATCAATGTGAATGATGGTATAGCATATACAAGCTGCAATATAAATATAATTTATAGATTGTTTTTAATTGTATATTATCAGCTGGTAAAATATCAAGTAGGATAGATGTGTATTAACCAGGATGGTTGATGTCTCCAAAGAACCCCAAAACTGAAGAGTAATGCAGCAGCAGTGTGAGGGCAAAGGCAACATTTCCACTTGCCCTCGGAAGGTCTATAACAGAAAAGATTAATAAAATAAAAGTTATCAAATTTATTTAACAGGTATACAGAAGAATGCCAGAAAATGAGGCTTCAACTCAATCCAAAGCTTATGGGCCTTTCTGGTTAAATGCGTTATGGGAGCAGGGGAAAGTAAACTTGAGTTGAGATTCAATGAAGGACCACAAGGGAGGACAAATGTATGGGAAAAGAAAATTAACTGGAAAATGGTTATCTTGGGGGGTTTTAAATAAATCAGAGAGCCTGAACATTGTCTTCTTATAGAGAGTACCTTCAGGTGTGCTCTCACCTCTGGTTGTATGAGGAGAAGAAAAGGACAATTTTTTTCCTAGGTGAGTCTGCATCTCAGGCAGATAAAGAAACGTCAAAGGTTTGGGGAGAGTGTATGGTCCCAGTGGTGGTGGAGAGAATTTGTGGCTTCTTCAGTCAAGCCCGAATGTTAAAATGCTATATTTGGTGGTAAAATATTTCTAATTTCCTTCTGTAGAATGTGCCTAGTGTTGCAGCACATGGGAGAGAGCGATGGCCAAGTTCATGGGTGTACGTACAACAGCAGAGGAGGGATGATATTGTGGAAATTGTTGGGCTTAATTAACGGCATTGCTCCAGAGTGGTGCAAGGGAGAAAGGAGGAAGAAGAACAGAACTGGCAGAGGGAATAGTAATGAGCAGGGGCCTATTAAACAGTTCTGACCTACTAAATATGTCCTCTTACCCAAATACAATGTGGAAAACAATCTGTCCTTTTGAATTAAACCAGAGCGATTAAATTAAACTCCAAGAGAAAACAAGTAAATGATCAGTGGCACATGGTCAAATTCCAACCAAAAGGTCGTTGTGAACTCTAGTGAACTCCAGTGACCTGAAAAAATTAGGGAAAGGAAATTATGCAGGATCTGAATCAAAGTTTACATGTCAAAAGACATGCACTGTTTAGAAGCAAAGGCAACTGGGGAGTTAGAAGGGGAAGGGGGATGTGGAATGTTAGTAAGAAACCAGCTACGGTAAACTTCTCAGAGAAGCAAATAGTTGAAATATCATATTGCAAGCTCTCAGCGTTTGTACCTTACATACACCACATGACATACATTTAGGAGATTTTTCTATGGCTGTTAGCTTTTTTCTTCTGAAATTGGGAGAAAGGAAAAGCAAAGGGACTATTATCTGGGGAATTAACCTTGTATGTTTTCTCTGCAAAGTACTTTTTCCTCATCAGTTCTAAGTAGACCTTTAATTTCACTCTGAGTTATCAATGATCAACTTATTGTGGTTCTTGGACAATTAAGACAAATTACAACTTGTATGTTCAGTTTCGGAACAAACTCTGTTCCTCCCAATACAATAAATGGAAAACAGCTTTGCTGCTGTCTTGTCCACACTTCTGGAAGGTTTAGTCTTAAGGGAAAACTTTTCTTATAAACTGAGACAAAAATTGTTCTGTCTCATAACCTACGAAGAAAAGCACTGATATTGATCACGACTAATGTTGACCATGAGAATTTAAATCATCCGACATCTGTAAACTGATTTCCTATGAGGAACTCCAAAAACAGAGCAAGCAGAGGTCACCCCAGAAACAGATTTCCTATAATAGAAGACACCTCTTATTTCTGACCCATAATTTCTCCCTGGGTGGTTGCACATATTCCGATAGCTTGTACTAACATTTAAATGGTAATGACTCTATAAATTTCTCTACCTGTCATTTATTTGCAGAATTATAGTTTCCTATAGGATATTTCCACACCACTTGTATTTCACACAAGTATTTCAAATATTACAAAAACCCTCAAGGCATGCATTTTAGACCTTGTAAAATCTGTAGCCCCAAACTCATACTATCTATCAATACTACATTTAATGTAATGCTATGTAGTTATAACACTGACACTGTTAAGTAGCAAGAGACATCCAAGACACTCCTAAGGGATAAAGTGGGTGCTTTGTATTGGGGCTGCCTTGAGCAATTGCCCCACCTGGGAGGAAGGACAAGGCTATCTTAGTGCTGACCTGCCTTGATCCTATCCAGAGCAACCACCACACCTGGGTGAAGGAGGACTGCCCTGGGGACCAGGGAGCTCAGGTGCAACAGGATTTGAAAGTGTCTAGGATTAGAGTAACCTAAGGCTAATTATCAGTCCTCAGTTAATCGTCCACCAAAGTAGTTCCATGGTGCCATCTGAACCTTAAGAAGGGCTCAGTCCAGATAGTATAAATCAGACCATTTCCAGGATGCTTTTTGTTGTAACAAGTCAGCCCGTTTGTTATCTATGGAACAAGTGTCTTGCTCTGCAAACCTCTCTCTCTCCCTTGCTCTTGTTCTGTTAACCTACCTTTCTCTTCCTCAGTAAACTTTGTTTCATGACTGCCTCACTTTTGGTGGGTCTGGTTGTTCTTCAAGCAAGAGTGTAAGGTAGCAGTGGACTCAGTCAAGTACAATCTGGATGTAGAGCGAGCGATAGCTAAAGTTTATTTGGCATCTCGGTGAAGGCAGGCTGAGACTCAATAGGCATCAGCCCCAAAGAGCAAGAGAGCCGATCTTTTAAAGGCTTTAGGTAGGATAGGAAGGGGAGAGTGTTAATTTGGTGTGCTAGTGACTGTTGCCAGGTACAGTTCCAGCTGGTTTCCCACTGAGACCAGTTTGTTCCTTTTCAGTTTAGCCCCTCTGGAGCCACTGTGTTTGCTAGTTTCTCCTTTCTTCTCGCTGGATCACAAAAGGGAGTGGTTTCAGCAGAGGTCACTGAGCAGCCAAACTGAGTGCCTTATGCTTAAAATGGAGTGTCCTCTGCTTGCTCTAATCAACCCATCTGCAGAACAGAGAATGCAGACAACCACCTGAACCCTGACAACACCAAAGTTATAAACACAGAAGTATCTTTTACTTTTTTCTATCTGACCTTTTCTAGTTATCACATCTTTCTATGCACCAGACTACATCAACTGTGTTATAAAAATCTCTTACTGGCACTGTCTAAAGGTTTTGAGCCTGACACTAGCTGCCTTGCCACCACACCATTCTCCATCAACTCCTGATAGAGTCAAATACCTCACTCTTCTGCTGGTGGCCCATTGTTTCTGATTACTATGGAATACATTCAAATTTAATAAAATCCCCCACTCCAGGATTGCTCAAGGTGCCCACGATAGTAACTGCTGGGACCAGAGGTCATACCTTCATTACTTCTCATACACTGCTCCCCAAACTTCCAATACCCACGTTTCCATCTCTTCTCCTGGTACCCTCATTATCTCATCTATGATTATCTACGTTAATGTCTCAAAATGCCACAATTTACTTGAAATAATTTGTTTCTCTGTTTGATTTTCACACAGTATATATACCACAAAGTGATTGATAACATTGTCCTTTTCTCTTGCAGCATCCCTGAAACAGTAGATCGTTATTAACTGTTTGCAAAATTGAACTCAACTGAATAACATCACTAGATCCCATGCTTGTTTATTCTTTGTAAACCATCTAAGATTTCCTCACGCATAGGTTAGTGCTTCAGCTTCTGTGTTTAAATATTATCTTGTTCATACATCTATAATATAATGTGGGCTTTCTATCTTAACATGCATTCATGTTTATTTATCAATTTATATCTTGTGGACAAAGAGAGGTATTTTGTACATGTGGACTAGTTAAATAACATTTCTTTCACTAAACACCTCTTGTAAGGCATTAAATAATTTTTTGGCATCATTGAAAGTATACCCTGAAGTGTATTAATGAAGAAGACGTTCTGTAAGTTAAGTTCAAAGGTGAAATTTTAGAATCCGTTTCTGAACCTTTATGCTGATACTGCTCTCTTGACTTTTTTTTTTCTTCATTACCTTATGGATGATGTTACCTAATCTACTCATCTTGCAAATTGCAGGTGTTCACGAAGCATATCCATTTTAATTGAACTGTTAACCCATGGGAGAATTTTACTTATTTTTTAATGACATTTATGTTTTTAGATTATTTAGTGCCTTTGATTATTTAGAAGAACCCCTTATGATTTATAAAGTAAAATAACATGATTAATGTTGTACATTATCTTTTCTTTAATATGATTTTACGAGTGGAAAGGAGCATCTGGCTTTAATCACAAAATTACAGTGAGCATCAGTGGCGCATGTAAAACAGCTCAGACTAGTGCTGGACATATCATTTCTCTTGTGATTATAGAAATCTATTGGCTATTCAAATTTTACGAACACTGTTACCTTTTTACAGTTTTTCAGACATTAACAAAGGTAGGAATAAGCACTTGGTTCAAAAGATCAAAGAACCATTATGATTTTATTTTATCTTATTTTAATTATTTTTATACATAGTCTTCAATTTTACCAGTAGAAAGATTTTTGCATAACTTTCTTAGGAAAGGGAAATCCCTGGTGATTCTCTTAACTCACCACAATGTTGGCCTTACCCCACCCAGACCCTCCAGCATTTTCATCTTCAGCCTTTAGTTTTCTTTCTTTTTTTTTTTTAATTTCCTTAAACATTAAGAAGGTACAAATATTTTTGTTATATGGATACCTTGTATAAAGCTTAAGTCGGGGCATTTAGTGTGCCAGTCACCATGATAGTGCTCATCGTACACAATAGTTTCACCCCACGAACCCCTGAACCCCTCTTCTTGGTTTCCAATATACTATACATTTGTGCCTATGTCTGCCTATTGTTTAGTTCCCAATTATTAGTGACTACATAGGATATTTATTTCTCCATTCCTGACATACTCCACTCAGGATAATGGTCTCTGCTTCCATTATGCCACAAAAGACATACAACAAACATATGAAAAAAATGTTTAACATCACTAACCATCAGCAAAATATGAATAAAAATCACAATGAGATACCACCTTGCTCCTCTCAAATGGGCCAGTATTAAAAAGTCAGGAAACAATAGATGCTGGTATGGATGTAGAAAGAAGGGAACATTTATTTTTTAGTTTATATAAATTTCCAGGTATCATGTTTAAAGACATATAACTACTGCTGAAAGTACCCTAAGAGAACATTTTTAAATCCCCATTGGATTATAAAGGCCCAGATAAATTAAGAAATTTGCTGTATAGATAAGACAGCCCTTTCAGTCAGATTTATCTTGGCTCACTGATCATTACTTACTTATCAGCTCTTATAAGCTATCTTATCCTTAAGATCAGGAATAAATTACTTAAACTTCCATAGTTGCTTTCTTTGGAAAAAAATTAGAAAAATTATATATAAATCCCATGATCATTATGGTGATTAATGCGATATTCACAAAGTGCATTGAGCATCGTGCCCAGCAAACATTAAGTGCTTCAAAGCTATTTGTTATTTTGATAATTATAGGGGCTAAGTTACTTTGCTAATATTATGGCATTCTTTTTACTGAATAAATATTCTTTCTTTTTTCCTTTTCCTTTTTTTTTTTTTTTTTTGAGAGAGTGAGTCTCACTCTGTCACCCTGGGTAGAGTGCCCTGGCATCATACCATAGCTCACAGCAACCTCAAACTCATGGGTTCAAGTAATCCTCTTGCCTTCGTTTTCCTAGTAGCTGAAATTATAGGTACCCATGAAAACGCCCTGCTAGTTTTTCTATTTTTAGTGGAAATGGTGTCTTGCTCTTGCTCAGGCTGGTCTTGAACTCCTGAGCTAAAACAATCCTCCTGCGTCAGCCTACCAGAGGGCTAGGATTACAGATGTGAGCCTCTACCCCATCCTTGAATAAATATTCTTATAAATAATTTTTTAAATATAAAAAATGTTTTAATTTAGCAAAAACAGTAGTTCTTCTCGTTACAAATGAAGATCAAGATACATATATTTGTATCCCTCTCACTCTAAAGTTTATCAACTTTGAATAAAATTCCATATGCTGGTATAATAATAGTACTAAAACCTGAAAACTAGAGTTGGAGACATCAGCAATCCAAATATTGAGATACATTCTTGCCCTGAAAATGTGTGTTATCATTCTAATGGATAAAGTCAACTAGAGGAAAGAAAAGGCACCCATTGTGTTGACAATTAGGGAGAACAGAACCTTTAAGTGAGGAAAAGATCAAATGGATGAGTTAAGAGTTGTATATGAAAAGACTATTTTCCACGTTCAATTCTGCTTGCATAGCATTTTCATTAGGCTATAAGTTAAGGTATATAACAAATTTTTAAAGAAATGGAGTGGTGTGCTTTGAAAAGACACAATCTCAGAAGCCAAATTGGCATTTCAGTTGAGTTGTCCTTATTCTTGCATTGGACCAGATACCGTGACTCTTCCCTTTTTATATAAGTAAAGGTTAGTTTTAGAGGGATTAAAGATCACAAAACAGTCTGTTATGAAAAATGGGGATCAAAAAAATAGAAAAGAGATGATAGTGTACATAACCCCCCCCCCACCCACACACACTGGAAGTAAAACAGTCAATAGAAGGGATTGAAGAAATAGTCCACTAGGTGGGAATTTTCAGACTTTATATCCTAAGAGTTTGCATATATAACAGATGAGGAAAACTGACTCATTTACTAGGTGTTATGGAGGTAAAGAATAAGTAAGAGAGAAAACGTAAAAAGAAAATAAAGAAATAATAGAAGAAATGTTTTCAGGTCCAAGAAAGGCATAATTCTTTCAGAGCCATTCAGCCATATGAATGACTTTGTTTTTTAGTATTTCTACCTAGGGTTGACCTTTCAGAATACGCAGAACAAATGAAAAATTATAAAATATTCCAAATTCATACTAACCTTTTCCATTTATATTGTTTCTATATATTATTTCCACGTCTATATAAAATTTCCCCAGTTTTTACTGTACCATTTCATTAAAAATGTCTTATTGTATTTAAATCTTTAATCATTTCTTTTATGTTGTTTAATTTTGTTACATTTAGAGAATTTCTCCTATTCAAACATATTATATAAATTTAATCATTTACTTGTTTTCTATAAACTTCTAATGTTTATATTTTTATAACTTTTAATCTGTTTATAAAATGAAGATTGGGATTTTTCTTTTTCTATGATATAAATAGTACACATTATTGGTAGTAGTAATTTTTGGTAGTAGTAATTTTTTCTTCTTAAATGATAAAGCCTCATGCTTTGTGAGCATTGTTGAAATTTTTAGATTTTGTTTTAATTTACATTTAATTTATAAGTAAATTATTGAATGTTTATGTCTTATCATTCATAAACTTGAAATACCTATTTTAGGATGCTTCAAATATTTTTATCCAAAATGTTATCATTTTCTCTAAGAAAAATTAATTAATTTAATATCTATGTATATTATACTTTCATTTTCACAAATGCAAGCTTAAAAAAGGATAGACTGTATTAGTTTTAACTAATACATTGGAATGCAATTGATTTCTCAAAATTGAAATTATATCCAAAAATTTGGTATTTAATTAAATGTAATATTTTGTAGTTTTTTTTTTTGAGATAGAGTCTTATTATGTCACCCTCGGTAGAGTGCTATGGCATCGCAGCTCACAGAAACCTCAAACTCTTAGATGACCTTAAGCGATATTCTTGCCTTACCCTCCTAAAGAAGGGATTTTTTTCCCCATAAATTGTGAATAATGTTTTAAATTATGAATATTTGCTAATAGTAAGTCTAATGCAATACTTTTTGCATCACTTCATATGGTATTTTTCTCTATTAATATTTTCATGTAATATATTGTATGAATTGGTATTCAAATATATAAATTATTCTTAGCGTCCTGAGAAAAATCATCTTCCTTCTGAATTTCAATTTTACATATACATGATTTATTTTTATCTGACTTTATTATGATTTGTACCTTTCTGTCCATAACTGAGATTGCACTAAGCTATTTCTGCTTAATAGGCCCTCTCTGTTCAAGAATAGAGTCAGGTACATTCATTGCCTCTCAAACTAATCTCTATAACATTTGTGGAAGATACATTTATTTCTGCTTTCCAAATTTGTTTTTTTCAATTTTTTTTTCCAAACTTGTTTCCTTTTGAACTGTTCATCAGAGATGATTTTTGGTTTACAGAATTTAAAAGCTGATTCAAATATTTTAATGATTACAGTTTATTACACATTTTCTTTTCAACACATTTTAATTTATAACTACAAAAAGATTATCTTTCAAAACCTTTTTCTATTTTCTCTATTTTCTAATCTATTTAATCATTATTTCTTATTTGCCAGACATTGACTATTTAACTTGTTTCTTCAAATTAAATATTATTTTATATTTTTCTGAAATCTGTATTCAAATTCATTAATTTCAGTTCATACTTTCAATGATTCTCTTTCATCAATTTATCTTTTAATTTGTTCATTTCAAAATAATTATAATGTAAAGGAATTTATAAAAATAGTTCAGAGAATTGTATACTTTTATTAAACTTCCTCTTATGACAACATTTCATATAACTCTAATATAATATTAAAACCAGGAAACTGGCTGGGTGCCTGTGGCTCAAGCAGCTAAGGCGCCAGCCACATACACCTAAGGTGGCGGGTTTGAATCCAGCCCGGGCCCGCCAAACAACAATAATGGCTGCAACCAAAAAATGTCTGGGCATTGTGGCGGGCGCCTGTAGTCCCAGCTACTTGGGAGGCTGAGGCAGGAGACTCGCTTGAGCCCAGGAGTTGGAGGTTGCTGTGTGCAGTGAATGCCATGGCACTCTACCCAGGGGGACAGCTTGAGGCTCTGTCTCAAAAAAAAAAAAAACAAACCGGGAAACTGACCTTGGTATTTACTGTTAGCCAGACTTCAGTCTTTATTTAGTTTCATCAGCATTTATAATGCACTTGAATGTATATATGTACATATACATTTTCACTCTGTGTACAGAGATTTACACAATCAAGACACAGAAATGTTCTCTCACCACATTGAAATTTCTTTTGGCTATCTTATAGTTTCTTCTTCTTTTCCACACCAGAATTTGGAAATTACTGATCCATTTTTGTTTTCTGAAGTGTTGTCACGTTTTTGTCCTTTAAAGACTGTCATATAAGTAAAATTATGCAGCGTGTTATTTTTTGAGATTTGCAGTTTTTAACTGAAAACAGTGCCCTCGAGATCCACTCAAGTAGTTATATGTATCAAAAGTTTATTTCTATTTGTTGTTGACTAATATTCCATCGTGTGCGTATATTACATTTTATTCAGCTTATTTATTTTATTACCTATTAAAGACAGCTGTTTGCAGTTTTGGGTATTATAGATAAAGTTTCCATGAACATTCATGAGTAAGTTTTGGTGGAATATAGGTTGTCATTTATCTGAGACAAATTTCCAAGACTGCAATCGTCGTATTATATGGTAAGTAATACGTATTTGGTCTGTAAGTGACTACCTAAGAATTTTTGAGTGGTTATGCTAGTTTACATACTTACCAGCAATGTATGAGCTCCAGTTTTTCTGTAGTTTTGCCATCCTTTGGTATTATTCTGTTAGGTGTGTAGCAGTATCTCATTTTCAGTTTAATTTGCATTTTTCTAATGGCTAATATATCCAATAGATTTGTATGTGCTTGTTATCTCACCTTCAGCTAAAACATTATGCTTTTTGACAATTTTTTGTTTTTCTGGTTTTTGATTCTGTTTAGTTTTGAGGAGTTTCTATGTTTTATATATAAATCCTTTCTCAGATATGTGGTTTGCAAATATTTTCCTTTAATCTTTAGCCTTTCAGAGTTTTTAAGCATAGCAAACTTACTTATTCTGGTAAAGTCCAATTTATCTGCTTTTTTCCTTATATGGGTTATAAACTGTCTTCACCTTGCTCTAGGCCTCAACTCTCAAGCATTTTCTCTCTTGTTTTCTAAAGTCTTTATCCCTTTATGTTTTAATCTATAATCCATTTTGAATTAATTTTTTTATGTTATAGATTTTAAATTGAGGTGTTCTTTTCCCCTGTGGATTTCCAACTGTTCCTGCATTATACCCTGATAACATCCTACTCTATATGTAGTGCAGCTTGTGCAATAATAATAATGAGGGCACATTTGCTGTCAAATATAAATGCAGACGTTTACACTCTGTATCAGGGTAATCACCCTATACGACATTTTTATGTTTTCTTTCCCTCCCAAATTTTCTTTACTATTCTGAAATACCTTGGTAATGAGAAAAATAAAAAGTATGTTAAAAATGGAGGGCAGGATTTGGGATTGCTAGAAAGATATTGTCCAGTGACTGAATTTTAACCCTTTAGATATACTTTAAGTGCCGACAGTTATAAGTTTAAATCTAAAATACAGATGAACCCAAATAGTTCAAAAATACTTAACTCAAAGATTTTGAGACAGTACATTTAAAAGGATCAATATTTTAAATTAATGTGATTCTTTTCACTCTTAAGCTTAAGATTCAATTCAGGCATTGCTTTATTTTTTTTTTTGTTTGTTTGTCTTTTCAAACCTTGAATAAATATGCTAAACATATCCCCATAATGTTTAATTGGTAAAAAGAAAGCAATTTATAAAGTTTTGAGATTAGTGCCTGGAACCAAAAGAGAATCCATTAAGTTAAACAAAAGGCATAGAAAGATTAAGAATTGAAAAGTATCATTAGGATGCTGGTGGCAATGAGGAGTGATAGGAAGCTGCATATTCTATGCTTTTTTCCTGTTAATGAAATATACTTACGTTTTTATTACCCTCTTAGATTCCAATTAATCCCGCACAAAGCCTCTCCAAAAATACTCATGTGAACTTTTTCTTATTTGTTTAGTCACTCCCACAATGACAACAACTAATTACATGAAAACTTCAAATGAATAAGGGGAAGCTATTACCCAGCAAATACTTTACAGGATGCAACTGCTTTTCAAATTAGCTTTGCAACACTGTCAGCATTTGTTTCTAAGACCCCTAGATGAAACTGCTTACCTGAAGACCATTTATGAAATGGGACTTTTAAATCACATTTGCAAGCTATGGGGTTCTGAAATCTCCTAATAGGAGCATTTGAATAAAACAACGTTTACCGATATTTACTATGTTTCATGACAACATACTATTTAAGAAAATTCCATTTTTTACAGTTAATAACTAAAATGTTAACCTTTGCTCATCTTCTAAACCAGGGGTCCTCAAACTTTTTAAACAGGGAGCCAGTTCACTGTCCCTCAGACCGTTGGAGGGCTGGACTGTGGGCCACGGGATGAGTTGGCTACTAAGCAGGACAGGCAGTGGCAGCAAAAACACCCAGCGGGCCAGATAAATGTCCTAGGTGGGCTGAAAGTGGCCCATGGGCCGTAGTTTGAGGATGCCTCTTCTGAACTAATAAGGTTAGAAGCTTTACATACGTTTATTTAATATTTATTAAGGTCTGAATTATCATTTTTTCACATTGCATGAACTCAACATTAAATGAATAAGTAACTGAGGAAAAGATTTGTGTATTGTCCAAGGTGAAACAAATTGTGTTTATAATAAATGTAGTACAGACTTGGAAGGCATGCTAGATTCAGTGCCATCAAATGAGGCACCTCCTTGGCATGTTTTTTCCTGTCTTTTGGATCATCCTTACTGAATTAGATTCAGGTCAACTGAGTTTGTTTGAAAGGATAGCACTGTAGGAAAGACCACTTCTTACACTGTCGACACTGTATTATTCTCCAGAGCCTAGAATCTGTCCAGCCTCTTCTTACTTCACTGCTCCTCTTCTCTGTCGGGACAGAGACCTCTTCTCTGACCTCCTGAAATCTCCATTTTTTTTCCTATTATTTGTGTCTTGGATTTGCTATTTTCCTACCCATTCCTAATCCCAGAATTGTTTCTGTGACTTCAGTTATTTCCTATGTCTTTCAATCCAGTAAGCCATTATGTTCTACCGTAACTTCCCGTGACACTCTGCTTTGTACCAATTCAAAAATGTGCGATGTGCCTTTGCAACCACGTCACCCAGCAAGGGCCCAAGGGATCTCCAGAAACATGTGAATTGGATCCAATACAAATTCAAGATCAATAACATTATCAGAACTTGATCCTCCCCACTGACTAGCAAGATTTCTGTGTGTTGTCCCCCTTGTTTTTTATAATCTTTTTCCAAAAAGCATTCCACTGTATTCAAGCCTCACATAACAACAACTCTCCCTCAGCTCTCAACTGAGCACAACTCTTTTTTTGAGATGAAATTCATTAAATGGAAATCTCTTCAAACCTCCCTCCCCAATCCATCTTTCCACTAATACCAGCAATTTTGTCCAAATCTATGCCCTAGCCCACGGAAGAAGGCCTGATCTGATGCACAAACCCGTCAAACCAATATCTGCTAATGAATCTGGTTCAATAATATTTTTTTCCTTGAATACACAACTTCTCTATTCACTAATAGTCTTTTCTCCTCTTTTTTCCCCCCATTTTAAAAAGAAGAAGCAAATTCAATTGAGTATTTTCCATGTATCCTCATGCCTAATGCCCCTGTATGTATCTAAATTTCTTGAAAAAAATAGTATACTCGCCTGTATTTTTTCTTACTTTCAATTGCTTTGCTTATGCATT
This sequence comes from Galagoides demidoff, assembly GCA_963574575.1. Taxonomy (NCBI): domain Eukaryota; kingdom Metazoa; phylum Chordata; class Mammalia; order Primates; family Galagidae; genus Galagoides; species Galagoides demidoff. The sequence goes on along the minus strand of CAUYQV010134016.1, from coordinate 382 downwards.
CATTAGACACTTTTCTCTACTGACTTACCTTTGCTGATGAATATTTCTATTTCTTCTTATTATTATTATAATTTTATTTTTACATTTACATGTGATTATTAGATTTCCACTTTTTGCCTTCACAGAATTAAAAAGGCTTAAAATTTAACAACAATAACAATGTTTAAGAGAAAGACTAGAAACAAAAACCTGGTAAAGAATGAATGAAGATAGATACATTCAGAAAAGAAATCAGACAATTCTGCAACAAAGTATTAAGCAATAATAATAATAGTAATGCAAAGAAAGTAACATTCACATTGTCAATAAGAGTATGACTATTATAGAATGCTTTGACTCTGAGGTTCAGTAGAGTCATCAATTAACTTCTTATTAGGCAGGT
>CAUYQV010134012.1:0-14829 GCA_963574575.1 Galagoides demidoff | reverse complement strand
GGTAGAGTGCCACAGCATCACAGCTCATAGCAACCTCCAACCCCTGGGCTCAAGCGAGTCTCCTGCCTCCGCCTCCCAAGTAGCTGGGACCACAGGCACCCACCACAATGCCCGGCCATTTTTTGGTTGCAGCCATCATTGTTGTTTGGCAGGCCCGGGCTGGGGATTCGAACCCTCCACCTTAGGCGTATGTGGCTGGCGCCTTAGCCGATTGAGCCATAGGCGCCGCAGGAGACCAGATCTTGAAAGTGTTTCTACACCATGCGACGGTAGTGGAAAGGTAACCTTGACTTTAAGGACCTGAACTCTGTCTGGGTTTGAATCTCTCCTTCCCTGTTTACTGATGATGTGACCTAGAGTCTCAGTTTACTTATCTGTAAATTAGTGATAAAGTAAGTTAGTGACAAAGTCGTATCCAGTCCCGAGCACTGCTGTGATTAAGTGAGTTGGTACATCGTAAGCACTCAGCCCATGTTAATTGTCACTATTGGTACTGGACAGATGCCCATCTCTAAGAGCAGGAAATGAATCTTCCTATCCAAATCCAGATGGCTTTATAAATTGATAAACAAATATTCAGAGAAGCTACTGTGTGCTTAGGATACAAATGTGTTCCTTGCTATCCAGAGGCACAAATGTGTTGGATTCCAAATTACATGAAATGATAGCTATGGCAGGAGAGTATTTTTTTTTTTTTTAATATACAGCCAGGGTCTTACTCTACTGCTCAGGCTGAAGGGCAGTGGCACAGTCATAGCTCACCGTAACCTTGAACTTCTGGGCTCAAGCCATCCTCCAGCTTCAGCCTCCCAGCGATCTGGGATAACAGGTGCATGCTACTACATTCAGCTAGGATAAATTATTTTTTAAAGTACTTATTGTCAGTTATTATTTGCTGGGCTTTTTCTGTGCACAAACTCTGTAGTCAAATCCAATGGAATTTATCAACTCTGATGAGCTCTTTATAAAATTATCTGGTTTAATTCTCATAAAAATCCAGTAACGTTGGCATATTGTCCCCAATTTATGGATGAGACATAATTGTCATCATACAAGAGATAGTAGGGGCTTGGCTGCCAAACCTCAGGGCAGGCTGGAGCTGGGGATGCCTTTTTTAACATAAGGAGTGTTTAAAGCAACACTTGAAGGCTATGTGGGATTAGCTCAGATGACAGGAAGGAGCGGTGACTGGGAAATGACTCCAAGTACAGATCCCTGGCAGTCATGTTCACATTGGGGAGATCGGGGGCATTGAGGGAAAAATTTAATGGGTGCAGAAGCCTTGGGTTGGCAGGAGGAACCCGGAGCCTCTACAGGAAGGCTGCTGATGGCAGGGTGAGTGGTGTTCCATGGCTCTGGTAACAGAGAGGACAGGCAGACAGGATGCCCAAGCTTGTTCTGAATGATAGTCTGAAATGAGAACGGGATCCAGAAGAGCCAACTGCTGCATCTAGACTTATCCCTGGGCAGCGGCTTTCTCAGGCTGGCTTTTTGCCTCCGGAGCCAGTCTAGCCAGTTGGGGACTGACTCTTACTTAACCAAACCTGGAGGCTCCCAAGCCTTGATACATCTATTTGCTTTTCTCTCAAGGGACAGGACATCATCTGAGCACTAGCATGGGTCATTTTGATCATGAGTCCCGTCATCCCATTTGGCAAGAAAAATCCTACCAAGGCCAACCCCCCCCAACCCCAGCCTGGGGAGCTCCAGGTAGGGGATTTAGGGAAGGAAGAATCATTTTGCTCATATGAGAAATTCTGTGGTCTCTTCAGAGGCAAAACAGTTTGAGAAGGTAGTTATTTGAAGTCTTAACATTCACTTAGCAAGTAAACTTTATTACTCATTGTGTGTTGCGGTTCTGATTTCTTTCTGGGTTTAAGACTTTGAAAACAATTAGGGCAAATACTTAAATCTCCATTCTTTTCAGCATGTTAATTGAGTGTCAATTTTATGTTATTGAATATTTTATGGCAGGTGCCATGTTAGACTTTTACATAATCTTTGAACATTTGTATATTATCTCATTTAACCCTAATGACATCAAGTGTTGTTATCCTCAATTTACAGATGAGGAAACCAAGGTTCAGAGCAATTAAAGGACTTTTCAGTGGTTAACTAAATGGTAGATTACAGGACTTGAATGCAAATCTCTTGAGTCTGACCCAGTGGTTTTCAACCTTCCTAATGCCACAACCCTTTAATACAGTCCAAAGGGGTCATGACCCACAAGTTGAGAACGGCTACTCTAACCCCTTTTACCCACCAAGTTACCTTTCCAGAGGATTATAAGAACCATCATGTTCTTTATTTTCTGGATGACACAAGAACAGACTGGTATGGTCTGATCATGCATTGGCCTAGAGAGGGAGAACACTCTCTCAAAATATCCTGCTCTTCTGAACCTTACTAGTCTACAGATTCTTCCTGAAATGTTCCTATGGACAAATGCACAACATATATACACAAACACACACACATGCACACACACACAATTGAGGCGGTGAGAACATCCTCACCCTTGAGAAAAGGCCGTGGAAACAGCTAGAAATCAAGGCTTCCAATCTGTTAACCTTTTGACCTGAGAAAATCCGATGGGTGAAAATCTGAGCAATCCTCAGAAAGAATGAGAGGACATATTCTAACCCTTTATCATTCAGGTAGTGATGCCTACATGTACCTCTTACTCTACACAATATTGTTTTGCTAGAAGTTGCATGTAAACTGATTCTTGATTGAACCATTCTTAAATTTGCTTGCATTACTTTAATTGAAAGCATTTCTGCAACATTTCAGTTTTAAAAATAAGTTCTTTGTAATTTTTCCATTTACAAATTGTGACTCTTTTTTTTTAAAAACCTTAATTGTTAAGAAATCAGTGACTACCTGTCTGCCAGAGGGTTAGATAGGTCATTTATTAATTCCTTTCCTCCTTGGAAGCATCCCTAACTTAAAGTTGATCAATTTCAAAACATTAGAAGATGTAAGTCTTCTAAATCTCTATCAGATGCTTCGTATAAACTCTTTTAAAAAATTCGCTTACAGTTAGGTATATACATTCTGAGTTCTTGGGTCTCAGTTTTCTCATCTAAAAAATTAGACTGAACATTCTTTGCATTAACTTCCATTTCTTTCCAATGCTCTCGCATCTCCCTGGCTCTCTAAGAAAGAGTTTAGGGATACAGAAGTCTAGTGTTAAACTGGAAATAATGAAGAGACTTCCTCTTTCTACCCATAAAAAATGACAAATTGTAACTAGCAAAAAAAGAAATGAAAATAAACATTAGTGAAGCTGCTTGGTTTGTAGAATTTTCATTATTCAGACCAGAATGTAAAGCTGTATATAACTCACTCATTAGAGTCCTTACCGAGGGCTTCAACTATATCCAGAGAAGACCTGGATGGAAACTCCATGGAAATAGCAGCCATTAAAACATCATCTCCATCCATGATAAAAGCGCTCATCAAATTAGGTGCAAAAGCAATGAACTTCAACATAATAAAGGCCATATACAACAAGTCCATAGCTCACATCATACTCAATGGTAAAAAGCTAGAAGCTCTGCCTCTAAAATCAGGAATAAGACACGGATGCCCATTCTCACAACTTCTATTCACTATAGTACTGAGAGTCTTAACCAGGACAGTCAGGTAAGGTATCTGAGTCTGAAAGAAAGAAGTACAATTGTCTCTGGCTGCAGAGGGAAAATAATCCAGTGATAGAGGTACTGGTGTGGATGATATTAATGATGATGGTGGTGGTGGTGGAGGAAGAGGTGATGAATGTGATACCTTTGGAACTAAGACATATGCTCATTCTCTACCTTTACAACCCCTAGGTCCACTCTACCTCTAGCCAGCATCCTTCTCTTGATAACTCTGTACAGCTATCAATTTGATAGAAGTCTATCTTACCATCTTCCTTTCTCACTAGTCTGCTTCCCAAATGTAATTTTCCAACCTCAGCCCTATTTCATTTGCCCCACTGAATCCAAACACTTCCTAAGTAGCCCTATAATCTGCTATGTACCACTGTTTTTTCCTCTTCCCTCTTTTCTCTTTTGGAATGAACACATGTATTCCATTATCTTTTATTTACCTTCTGACCTACCTTCTTGGGACACCATCATGCTATGTATTACAGCTGTCCTCATCCTTAATCTGGTCTCTAAGATTATTTGCTATATGAAGTATCCCTTTGACCTTAAAACAATTCAATGTTCTTTCTTTCTGAAACTTGATGTCTGGCTTTTGCATCTCCTGGAAGGACTCCTCTCTAGCTCTAGGAAGCATCTAGGCCAACTTCCTCTGTGTAATCTAATACCGCACCAGGCAAGTATTACTGCATTACACCCTCTCCTTCAAGCTGAACCAGAAAACCTTAGTTCCTCAGGACATGTAAAATGCTCTTTACACTTTTTCTATTAACCAAAGTTTCTCTGGCCTTGGGTCTCCTAATAGGTCATGAGTTTATCCCAAAACTCTACAAATCTGGGTTCCGACACACATAATTCTTAACAGTCTCTGCACCATAATCTTGCACGTAAAGGATGTCCCTCATCCAGAAATCACTTTTAAGAATTATTGTTGGAATAATAAAAATTTATTGGGCAACCGAGTCATCAAACGATGATTCAGGGCTGTAGACCTAACATAAGGAGCAGTGTCTGTTGGGTATTCAATCAATATCTATTGAACAAATGAATGAAGATGAGGGATTCAGAAAGAATGAGAGGACATATTCCAACTATTCTCCTTGAGATGGTCAGAAAAATTACCACAAAGGAGATGGAGTGGTTTGCTTTTGGTTCTGAAGGGTGGCTAGAATTTGGATGGACAAGGGAAAGGGAGAAAATGATAGAGTCATTGAGGAAGAATAAATGGGACATGTGGGTGGAATTGAGAAGCCAGGCCTCATTCCTTTCATGAGAAGAACTCAAAATATAGTCTTACCCTTCTTTTCCTCCCCCTCCTTCTCTTCCTCTTTCTCCTCCTCATGCTCAGTCTTCCACTGAGATAATAGCTGTTTTCATTTTTGATCAATTCATACCAAGGCCACTGACATGTAGGAGGCACTGGAGTGAGGGAGGAGCTCAAGCTATTTCTTTGTGGTTTCTCACAATCCACCATGACTCATCCCCTTAAGAAGGGACACTAAGAAAGGGTCTTCAAAGGGAGTTTGGAGGAAGACCTGGCCTGCTGAACCAGGAAGTCTGGAGGGCCCATAAGAACATGGGTATGAAGTAACCTAGGTAACCAGTGATTAATAAAAAGGGGTCATCGATGACCAATAGAAAAAGGCAATACTGCCCAGAGGCTCAGAGTCCAATGAAAGACTTGCAGCCAATTTCAAATGGAGAGAGTTTATACCCCTACAGGTCTTCCTCTCTTTCTCTCTCCCCTTTTCTCCTCCATGAGAAAGAGACTCTCTCTTTGAAAGTGCTCTGAACTTTCTCTTTGTTCTTCCTAAATAGAATGTCTTCCTGGTGCTGAAACTTGTGTAGGTTCCTTTTACTTGCTGTCCACACTGCCCGTGCTGCTCCAGTTTTATTTTCAATTTCCACTCGCTTTTGCTCTTGGTCACTGCTGGGTCTTTGTTGAACTTTCTAGCTTAGCCGAGTAATCGGGGTTCAGGGAATCAGGACCCCCAACATGCCTCACTGTTCTGGCCCACATGCAGGAAGACCCCAATGTCCACCATCCATACCCCACATTTCCATAGCCTCTGTCAACCAGAATGGTGACAAACACCCTCCTGCTGGGGCCAAGGAGTGGCCCTTTTGGATTCCTATCACATTGCCAAGCTCCTTAATGACATGGAAGCCCCACCTGAGAACACTTCCCTTGTAGGCTGAGGGAGCAGGAAGGAGGAAGCTGACCTGGTCTCAGCCTTCAGCAGGGCACCAGGAGAAGGGTTCTACTGCCCAGTCAGGCCAAACCTACCCAACCTGCACTGCTGAATTACAAATTCATCTTCCCGACTAGGCAAGGACTGTGTTTGATTCAACTCTATGTTCCCACAATACCTAACACGTGGTTTGGAAATGGGAAATATTTGAGAACACATTGGTGAAAGCTTTACGCTCCACGCTGGTCTGAAATGAGTCGTAGTCAAGGGTGCTTAGGACAAAACAGTCTTTGAGAATACAAGCTTTGGAGTCAGAGGGGCCGAGGGTTATGTTTGGATCCTGACCCTGTTGAATGACCTTGACCTTGGCAAGTTTTTAAATCACTTGTCACTTGTCTCATCCACACAGTCAGTGAACCAGAACCAGTGGACCAGATGAGGCTTAAATTAGGCAATATACTTAAAATTTCTTAATAGCACCTAATATACACCAAATACCTTGTATATATTCCCCTGAATTATTTCTCTGTGGCTTAAATACATAGAGCTTAAATGATCCTTATTTCAGTGGGCCAGATGAGGCTTAAATGAGGCAATATACTTAAAATTTCTTAATAGCACCTAATATACACCAAATACCTAGCATATATTCCCCAGAGTTGTTTCTCTGTGGCTTAAATACATAGAGCTTAATCCAGAAATGCCCTCACGAAGGGTTACTCCCCTTATCCAACTTCACAAAGATGCCGAAGACCAAGGTGACCCCAGGTGACAGACCCAGCAGACGCGGAGGTCCCAAATGATGATCCTGAGACCTCACAGACAAGCACATACAGTACAGGGAGACGAGATCTGGGAAAATAAGAAAATGAGGCCCCGCTTAAATTACCTTTACCCAGCATTAATTGCAATGGATGCAGCAGGAGGTCTATTTTTACACCAACAGTAGAGGTCACAGCGGTGGAGATTTTGAATTTTTTTTTCCCCCTTCTCATATTACTCAGGACTCAAAAGCGGAATAGATGAGCTGTTGGTTTGCTGACTGGATATTTTAGGCAAAGTCATGAGGCACTGTCTTCTCTCCCCAGGACAAAGGAAGGTGATGTTTTGTCAACCACCTGGCCAGTTCTGTTGCTCTGGACAGTCGATCCTCCTAATGTAGTAAGCAAAGCAGGCTGGGGGCTCCTGGAGGATCCACTTTGGCTCCTGGATTTGCTAAGCAGGCCGTCTCCATTGATCAGATATAATCGAATAATGGCTGAAATCCTGCTTCTTACGGGGCCCTATAGGCCATTGCTTTATGACATGACCAAATTGGCCATAGCGCTTTCAATTTGTTTTAATGGCCAACACGGTTGCAATTAAGCGGATTGACTGTGCAGCGATCCAAATTGTCCATTAAGAAGGTGGCCGAAATAACCGGACACAGCGAATGTACCTCCCCCAACATGCACACACACACAACCACTTATTTTGGGATGTGTAGGCTTGGCCTCACCTTTAATTTTCTTAAAACCCTTGCTACCTAGTTCTGTTTAAAGTTGATGCTACAGCGTTGTCTAGAATGAAACAAAACAGGTTTGAAGATAAAGGAGGAATTTTTTAGGATGATCCTGAACCTTCTGATCTGAGTGAGTTAATAGGCAGAAAGCACCTTGCTGGCGTTCTGGAGATTTATAAGGATATGTGAAATTAAATGCATGGGTGTAGATTGCTACCGATACTCGTTTTATGAAGAGGGATTTATCTTTTCACATTAGCAGACCCCCAAGGTTGCGATCTGTCTGTATAACACGTACCTGCATTGGAACAATTGGCACTTGACTTCATCTGCTCTTACTTTGCTAATTCAATCTGTGGAGAATAACTACTCTTGTAGGAATTTTAAAATGAGAAGCATATCCATTATATTATTGAATACAGTCGATCTTTGAGTACCTGTGCATGGCTACCTGGAAGCTTGTCGTTCTTCTGAACAACCCTCAGACACATCTTATTTATCAGGCAGGACTAGAGTACGTCTGTTAAGATGTTTTCAAGTTGAAGTTTAGCAGGGAAGAACCAGTCATCAACAGTAATGGGCAAAAAATGAATGAAATCAACCCCTACCATATGTGTCATCAGTAGTGGCTGGGAAAAATCAAAAGACAGAATAATAACAATAGAGTAACTGGCCAATGCATCAATATTTCTCATCTTTCTTTCAAGCCACATGTTTTCTCCTACCCTTTGCTAAAATTACCAGTATCTAAAATGGATGTTGTCTTTACACATCCCAACTTGCAAGTACTAAGGTACTGTCTCATTTAATTCTCTAAGATTCCTTCCCAAGAGAGGTGTGGTTATTTCCACATTAACTGATGAGGAAAGTGCCGAAAATGTGAATGACTTCCCAAGGTCACCGGTTATCTGGGGGCAAATGGAAGACCCAAGGCTGCTGGCTCTGAGCCTGAGTCTCCCGCTGGGAAAGCTGAGTTCAGGTGAAAGTAAGGAATGGCTGGCAGTCACCCTGTCTGTTCTGAGTAACCCATGACCTTGGAGGAGGAAAAGTCACCTCAACCACTCCATCTGCAATGCTTCAATTCTTCAAAGTCCAAACAATTTTCTAAGCAGCAATAAAACATCATGGTTAGGAGTAGAATTATCTGGATTTGAATCTACTTACACCATTCATGAGCCACACCTTGGATATTCATTTTCCTTAGCTATAAACTAAAGGTAACAATAGTATCTACGACCTGGGATTGTTTTACATTAACTCCTGACTGGGAGTGTGAGTTCCTGCCTGCTTTTCAGTCTATACTGATGGCACCATTGTGGGTACCTCCCATTTAGTAAATATGTCTTAAGTGAATGAATGAGGACTTCTCAAGATGAATGTGTCAAGGGCCTGCCACATAGTCATAAATACTCTATAAGTGTTCTTTCTTAGTAATTATGGCATTAGTATCATGGACTTATCAGCGAGATGGAGCTTTAATTTCTTTATCCCTAAAGCAAGCTAAATAATATTTGCTCCGTTAACGGTTGTTGGAACTATTTTAGGAAAACGTATTCAGGGTGCCTGATGTGGTATTTGCTGCTGGTGCTGCTGAGCTGTTACCGTGGGTGGTGATGGTGGTGGTATTTAAAAGCTTTAGGATTTCTTCAAGACTTTGCATACCTGCAGAAAATGAAAAAGGCTATTAGTACACCGGGTACTCACCATATGCCAGAAGTTTTATATACGACGCAATAACTGGCCTCTGTAGAAAATATTTATAATCCTATTTTGCAGGGTTTGAAAATGGAGGCTCAGGCTCAGCCCTGTGCAAAGTCATGGCTGGTGAGACTGGAATGCCATGCTGCCTTCCTCGGAAGCCTTCTATTTTGCCCAACTGTGTGTTTCCTGGCTAGTTACTGTCATCTTCTCCCCACTTTGGAGCACAAGGTTCTCTAGGAATGAATTCTAGAGTGACCTCTGGGAGGGGAACAAGATGTGGGAACTATCCTAGCAGCTCCCCCATGGCTATGAGGATATGACCGGGGCTGGTATCCAATACTTGGCTTTCAGCCAGGACACAGAAAGTACCCCCTGAATGGTAAATGAACCCTCCTCAGATGGAGGGGGTCAAGGGTACAGTATTCTCAGGGCCTCCTCACCTGCTATGGGCCCTACACAAACCCTGGAGGCCCCATGAGGACTCAAAAAACCACAGGGCTCTTTGTCATAAAACTATATGTCACTACCATAAACAATTTTTTGGGGGGGTGGGGGACATATCTTTTCTCCCAAAGAGAAACATTAGCCCTAAGTCGATATCTCCCCTTCTGCCCTACCGCACAGTTCCCTGGTAGCCCATTCAACAGGCTCCCAATCACCTGCATTTGTAATCCACAAATTTAATAATATCTGTGAAACACGAACCACCTCATCAATCCTCTCTTCTCTTATGGTAGCGCAATTAGCCAGATGATGAAACGCTTTAAAATGAAAGAAAACACTAAAAAATATTGATTTTCTACAGAGCCGTAATATGAAATGTATCATTCCACACCGAAGTAGGGACTCATTTCGAAAAGAGGCATAAATCTAAAACTACCTGAGTGCAGTGACGTTTTTTTTTTTAAAAGATCTACCAAAAAAAATTATATGTATGGAAGCTTGTCTATCATTAAATTACTCAGTTTAGATTTCCACTAATAAAATTTAAGGGCTTGTTACTATATTTGGCAAGTCACTCCCATTATTAATTTGTTAGATAAATGGCTTCTCTATAGTGAAACTTTAAATGAAATGGAATTCACTAATCCTAATGGCTTTGCCTTCTACTGGAATTTTTTCCTATTAGTTCAGCATGCTGGGTTTTTTTCCCTCCCCTTCTCTTTTCCACTTGAAAAGAAAAGCTTTCTTCAACTGAAAGCCTGAGGGAATACCTCATGGGTTTATTAATTATCAGGTATTCATTCAAAGGGGTTCATTAAGCAATAACTTTCTGTTGATTACAGTGTATCTAGAATAAAAGGCTTGACTTCAGCTGTGATTAAGTGCCTAGTGGCTGCACCTTCAGATTCCTCACTATAGTTGTGGAAATAAAAGTCTTTGACCAACTCTGGTCTTGGGTTTCGAGGACACTTAAAACCAGTTTGCAGTTATAACTCAAACCACCTTGAGATCATCCCCAAAGAGAAGGGATTTCTACTTTTTAGGGTTTCAAAGAGAAAATTTTGTCCCCAGAATCTTCACTAATAATCATCATTCATCCTTTTTAGCCTATAGTTTAAGCATGTATAGTTTTTTTTTTCCTTGTAGCCAATGTCTCAAGACCCCTCACCCCTTTTGTAACTATCGTCTCAATAACTACGGTCTTTGTGTTGTGCTTTTAAGAATCAGAAGGTGAAGAATGACTTTCTTCTCCCTCTCCAGGGAGTTAGGTAGAATTAAAACAAGTCAACAGAAAACCACAAATTGGGCAGGGGTGGTGGTAGTTTACAAGCCAATAGTGGGGTTTTTATTGACAACTTTAATTTCAAGGTGCATCAACTCAGCTTCACACTCAGGGGATGAAGTTCCCCAAATCAAACTAGGGCTGGGAGCAAGTCATACTTGGCAGGGATGATGGGCTCTTTGCGGGTGGATCAACAATTCATCAAGCGAGAGAAGAAAGAGGTGAGTGTCCTGGGAGGCAATTTCATGAACTCAGCTTTTAGAAGGAAATAAAATGAGGCAACTTTAAAGCCAGGGTCTTGGAATGTTTCACAATGTTCCTTTGGGAAGAGAAGGAAAGGAGAACTCAGGAAAAATCCATTTGACAGAGGCATCTGATCGATGGCTAACCTTACCTGAATGTTAGATGGTGACGGGAGAAAATAGGAAACTGCATTCCTGGGTCCTGGAATCCTGTCCTTTCTTACTCTTCCATTTTCCAGAATGACTCAAAAGAGAAGATGCTTTATCTGGGAGGATATGTGGCATAGAGCATAAGGGGTCACAAATGTGGGTTGGCATGATTTGCACACAGATTCGAGCCATAGCTTGGTCATCTATTAGCTTAGTGATCTTGGGCTAGTAATATAGCTGAGACTTACGTATGCACAACCTCATTTTTTTCCCCCATGCAAGTATTTGATAAGGGGTATTTCTCTAACATACACAAATGAGAAAATTGGGGAGTTCAGAAGTTCAGTGGATGGTCAAAAGCCACTTAGCTATCTCAAAAGTTGACATGACATTGGGTGCAGTAGCTCATACTTGTAATTCCAGCACTTCGGAAGGCTGAGGTGGAAGGATTTCTTCAGGTGAGGAGTTGGAGGTCAGGTTAGGCCATCTGGACAATAAAATATTAGTGGGGTATGTTGACATGTGCCTGTAGTCCCAGCTACTCAGAAGGCTGAAGCAGGAGGTCTTTTGAGCCCAGGAATTTGGACTTACAGTGAGTTGTGATTGTGCCACACTCTAGCCTAGGGGACAGAATGAGACCTTGTCTCAAGAAAAAGAGAGGGAGGGAGGGAAGGAGGGAGGGAGGGAAATTGATGAGATTGAATAAGATACAATGTAGAATTCTTGTCAGTGTCAGTAATTGTCATTATTACATCACCATGTTGAATTAACCATCTTTTCCTTAGCGAATACTCCTTATTTCCTCTTCCTCTTCCTCCTCCTCCTCCATCTTTTTTTTTTTTTTTTGTAGGTGCTTACATGTTCTTTCTTTTTTTTTTTTAATTTCCATAGTGGTAGGGGGCACAAATGGTTTTTTGTTGCATGGGTGAATCCTATAGTGGTAGAGTCTTGGTTTCTAGTGGGCCCATCACCTACCCCGTAGGTAACTATTCATCTCTTGTCCTCCCTCCTACTCTTCCCCTTCTGAGTCTCCAAAGTCCATCCCATCACTTGGGTTGATCATGCACACCCACAACCTAGGTCCGCTTTATAAGGGTTTGGTTCACCATAATCTTAGCCGAGCAGGAAGGGACGCCATAACTCCCCATGAGAACCAAGGAGAAGGTTCTAGAATGGTGTTTTTCAACTTTTGAATCTCAAGGCACACTTGGACCTTACAGTTAAAATTCCACAGCACACTTAATTATGTTGATCAAAAAAAAGAATATACTTACAATGCTTTGAACTTCTTTTGAAAATAATTATATTAATGATCTTTAAAATTTTTCGCAGCACACCTAAGATCCTTTCACAGCACACCGGTTGAAAATCACTTGTCTAGAAGGCCAACATTCACACATGAGAGCTCATGGCAGGGACCCAACTGGGGTCCCCCCACAAGCCTGCACCCTCCTTTTTTAGTTGTCTTATCTTAGGCTTAAGGGTGGGGGGGGAAGCAAGCTTCCATTCAGCATTCAGGAGAACAAAAGAGAAGCAGTTGTGAGCCAGAGACTACAAATATTTTTCTTAAGCAACCACAAGGGACAGGCTCTTTGGGGAGCACACTCACCGCACCCCATGGCTGGGGCTCCTCAGCTGCTTCTAATCAAACGTTGCATCACTGAATTGGTGCATCCTACACACTCAGCAAGATTCTGCTGAGGGAGGCAAAAGCAAAAAAAAAAAAAAGCTCTTATTTGCTCCATACCTAGAAAGTGTGCTCTTGGGGTTTGGAGGGCAGAATCCAAAACCAACAACCAAGGCCTGGAAAGAGGCAGAGGGAAACTAAGACAGCCCTCGAGTCCCCGGCCATGTGTTTTAAGTTTATGGCGTTGGAGTCAAGGCAAGGAAGGAAACTGGTTCTTCAAGGGTGTGTGGGCAGGAAAAGGCAGGGAAAGGGGTGGAAGAGGAGATGGGGAGAGATGAGAAAGAGACAGGAATGATGATAACTGAAGACATTTGCAAAGATCACAAGACGCTAACATTCAGGTTATTTTGATTAATGTTATTTTGCAAAGGGGAACTTCTTCACTTCATTTCAGGCCCAGAGATAAACAAAACTGAATGCATTTCTTTATATATAAATATGAATGTCACATAGTGTATATGACTTCATGTATATGAATATATATTCATATGTGTATATACATAAATACACACATCAATATTATATATAGACACATGCATATATATATGATAGGAACTTTAGAAAACATACTTTAGTGGACATTTTAAAAATGTGTCATCAATTTCTACCTCCTTAAATAGCAATAAGTTTCCTTTTAAAGTGATAACCATTGTAATAACTGGTCTTCTGTGAAAGGGATGGGGGTTTGTTGAGGAATGAGACAATTTCTAGTGTTGTGGTTGAACACGAAGCTGTTTGGTTTTAACACCTCTCCGTCCACACGCCCCCAATAAAATATAGCTCCCGAGTTTAACCAACAACCCTAGATAGCATGTTGAGCTTTGGACAGCAAAGACTCTAAGAGATGCAAGTGAATACATTCAAAATGTTCCCCCCAATGAACTCTCCCTCTGAATCTGAATGATGAGCTATTTCAAGTCTTCCTAGAAACAGAATGTCCTTTTGCCCCAATAGCTCCAGGCATAGAGGGAATGTAGGGTTGCCGAGGGCATGTGGGGTTGCACACCTGGCTGTGTCCCGGCGCCACCAGACTTCTTCACACCTGCTTGTCATTTCAAGACCCAGAGCAGGCTCACCTGTTCCTGTAAGATGGTTACGTAGAAGGCAAGAGGCAAGGCCAAACTCCACCATGGAGCAAGTCTCCTAGCAGTGCCCTGCCCCAAGCCATTCCAAGAAGCAAAGGAGTTCTAGAAAAGCCTTAGGTTTTGTCTTGTCCTCCTTCCCCTGTACTAAGTCACACCAGAATGAAGATGAAGCCCAGCAACTCTCTTATAAAGGCAAATAAAAATTATCACTTCAGTTATGTACCCTGCCGTTGATGGCTTCTGCCAAACCCAAAGATTAAAACCCACCAAGAGTCACTTTCCACATCTGTAAAATGGGATGAAATCACAGTTCACAAGACCATGAAAGGTCTAGACGAATCATTTTTCAACTGGTGTGCCATGAGAGGATCTTAGGCATGCCTGAAAATTTTTAAAGATCAATTATTTTCAAAAGAAGTTCAGAGCCCAGTAAGTATATTCTTTTTGTGCTCTTTTTTTGATCCATATAGTTTAAGTATGCCATGGAAGTTTAACTATAAGTTCAAGTGTGCAGTGAAATAAAAATGGTTGAGAAATGGAAGAGAAATGGAAGTCTTGTAAGGCCCTGATGGCACCTGGGTCACCCTGCAGAGGGAGCGTCCCTTCTTTGTCATCCTCTTTGTAGGCAGCACGGCCCTGATCCAGCAGCGCCTTTCTCCTGATAAAACGTAGTTTGGCAGCCTGGGAAACTGCTAATATTTGGATTTGGAGAAATTTTTTTTTTTTTTTTAGCCGGAGCCTCAAGCTATCCCCCTGGGTAGAGTGCCATGGCATCACAGCTCATAGCAACCTCCAACTCCTGGGCTCAAGCGAGTCTCCTGCCTCAGCCTCCCAAGTAGCTGGGACCACAGGCACCAGCCACAACGCCCGGCCATTTTTTGGTTGCAGCCAT
>CAUYQV010134011.1:0-49050 GCA_963574575.1 Galagoides demidoff | reverse complement strand
AGGGCACAATTACCTGAGCTTATAGCTTTAACTCTTGCTTTAGAAATTGGGAGAGACAAACGAGTCAATATATACACTGACTTAAAATACACCTTCCTCATGTTACATGTCCATGCTGTCATATGGAAGGAAACACAAAGCATAAATTCCAATATCTCCTCTGTAAAATATCATCATGAAGTACACAGGTTATTGCAAGCTGTTTGTGCTCTACAAGAAGTAGCAGTTATTCATTGTAAAGGACAACAAAGGACCTTAGATGAGATTTCTGAAGGTAATCAACTTGCTGATTAAGAAGCTAAAATGGCAGTACAGAAGGATAAGCAAATCCCCCTTGTGGTACCCCACATTTGAGAGTGATCATTTGAGAATAATGCACCTCAATATACCCAAAAAGAAAAGGAATGGGCTTTATCCAGAGACTATTCACTACTTCCTTCAGGTTGGCTACAAAATAGAAGTGGACTTTTGCTATTACCTGCTGCAAGTCAATGGAAAATACTTAAAACTTTACATCAGTCTTTGCATTTTGGCACTGAAAGTACCTATTGAATGGCTAAAGCTCTCTTCAATGGAAAGAATGGAAAGAACTTATTTAAAACCATGAAACAGGTCATAAGGACTTATGAGGTATGTCAGAGAAACAATCCTTCACATCATCATCTACCTCCTACAGGTATACAGAAACAAGATAAATATCCAGGTAAAGATTTGCAATTATATTTTATTCATCTCCCTAAAGTACATGGTGTACAATATTTGTGGATACTTTTACTAATTAGATTGAAGTGTTCCCTTGCAGCACAGAAAAGGCCCAGGAAGTTGTAAAAGCCTTAGTATGTGAGATTATCCCCAGGTTTGGACTCCTACAGAGTTTGCAAAGTGATATTGGGCCTATCTTTAAAGCAACTGTTACACAGGGAAAATCTAAAGCCCTGAGCATAAAATATCACCTACACTGCTCTTGGAGGTTCCAATCCTCTGGAAAGGTAAAAAAAAAAAATGAGTGATAAAATCAAAGGACAGTTGCAAAAGCTAACTCATGAGACTCATCTCCCTTGGAGTAAATTGCTTTCCATTGTTCTCCTTGGAATAAGAAATTTATCACAAAAACTAGGTTGTAGCCCATTTGTGTTATTATACAAAAGGCCCTTTTAAATTATTGATTCATTATTAGATCAAGAAACTATAGAATTAGTAAAACATATTACTTCTTTAGCTAAATTTCAACAAATCTCTAAGAACCTCCCAACTACATTTTCACATTCAACACTAATAGAATTTTTCTCTCCTAAAGTTCTAGTTATGATCAAAACTCTTCCTTCCAATTCACCTCCCTGACCTCGACATGGGAGAGTCCATTTCCTGTTATCTTTTCTTCTTCTATACCTGGTAAAGTTATGGGGAAAGATTCTTGGATACATCACTCATGAGTAAAATCCTGGAACCCACCACCTCCCACAGAAGCAGACCATGAAAAGAGTCAGCCACAGTCCACCTACACTTATAAACCTAAAGGAAATTTGAAGCTATCTAGAAAATAGCAAGGAAAGTGTTAATGTAGTTTTCTTTTAAAATCACTTTGTTATTTCCAACCTGATACCAAAAGGACTGTAATTAACCCCTTCCTCTACTGTTCTATCCTTATCTTTTAATATGCTAATCAGATTTGTGTCTTCCAAAGATGATGTCATCAGGCCACAAACAGTAAAGATGGTTCCAGTCCAAGACCTGATTCTATTACAGTCTTATTATGGGTCTGTGGATCACCCTCCCTCTGGAGAGACCTTACTGTCATCCTTTTTTCCTAACAGCAGTTAGAGTTTCTACATGGAGAGGGAGAATTAATAACAGGGTTCTCCCATTCAAGGCTGGACAGGGGACCCCAGTTTTCCTAGGCCTGGGCATTTCATGAAGGGAATGCCCTGGTTTTTTTGCCCTGCACTGGAGGGACTGCATTCATTCATTTGTGGATAACACTCATTAACATTGAAGACATGTTTCCATTTGCCAAGTCCTGGCCAAGTGTAATTCTCAAGACCTAATACTCTTAGACAAAGAACCCATGTAGAGACTTCCCATTTGGGTCTTTCCATCTGCCAACAGTTCTGGTGCTTTTTATTCTTTCTGTATTCCTTTCTGTCTAATAAAATTCTATCTTACTACTGATCTGTTGTCCCTGGGATCAAGGACCTACTGAAGAAAAAAATTTGGGTAACAATACGGCATGTTGGGGCAGCGCCTGTGGCTCAAAGGAGTAAGCGCCAGCCCCATATACTGGAGGGGGTGGGTTCAAACCCAGCCCTGGCCAAAAAATTCAAAAAAATCCAAAAAAACAATATGGCATATTGAATATTATTTGCCCATAAGAAGTAACAATCCATACAACAACATTAATGAGCCTTGGAACATTTTGGTAGGTGAAAGTAGTCAATCAAATATACTTAATTAGCGGAGATGGTTGTACGACTTGGTGAATATGCAAAAAAACAAGAAATACACTATAAAAAACTTTAAGTTAATAAAACTAGAGTAAATATATTTTCAGTAAAACTTAAAAACATATAATACATAAGCACTAAATTAATATTGCACAAAGAATAAAAGCATCACCAGCTACCCTCTATTTCAGTACTAATCACTTAGAAATGGGAACAGAAGTAATGTTGCATTTACAATAATTTTAAAAAATTATCAAATTCCAGGAGGCTATTAACATCATAATGAGAAATATTGTGGAACGAAAATTATAAAACTAATTAAGAGATATAATTTCTTTAAAATGGAAAGAAAGGCCATTATCATAGATGTTAAGTAGTCAATAGTATAAAGAAACCAATTTTCTTAAAATAATATATAAATGTAATTCTATCAAAATAGAGTATTGATGGTTTTAGAGGGATTGGGGTTGAACATTTTTCTAAATATCATATGGACTAATATAACTTTAAGACTAGAAAGAGCTTTTCAAAGTGGGACCAGAATATTTTGGGATCAGAATAAATAGATTTATGGGCAGAAAATAAATCTCAAAAACAAATCATCATATTAAATAATAGAATAGCCATTATGTTCAGTAGAAAAATAGAATTATTGAATAAATGTTTGGGACAATTTACTGATCTTGAAAATAGTAAGGCCATATTTGTATCTAATGCACTATTTCTTTATATGTTAAAGATTTAAATCAAACACTGAAAATTTAAAAATACTTAAAGAAATAGAGGTCATTTAATAATCTGAATAAAATATAAATAAACATAACCTGTTTTGTTTTTTAGCTTTACTGAGGCATAATTGATACATAAAAAATACACATGTGTTATTTACATCTCGTAAGTTTGAACATGTACTTGTACCCAGGATAAAATCACCATAATCAAAATATGAGACGTATCTACCATGTGAAAAAATTCCCTTCTTTCTTTTTTTCTGGAGTGTGTGTTTGTGTGAGAAACACACATCATGAGCTCTACTCTCTGAACGTATTTTAAAGTACGCAGTACCATATTGTAAATTTTAGGTACTATTTTCTATAGAAGATCTCTAGAAGTTAAACATCTTGCATAAAGAAACTGTATATTCATTGAGCAACAATTCCTCATTTCTCCCTCTCTCTGTTTACTGGCAATCACCATTTTATCTTTGCCTCTATGAGTCTGATAAATTTGGACATCTCATATAAGTAGAATTATGTAGTATTTTTCCTGTGGTTTATGTCACTTAGTACAATGTCCTCCAGGTTATCCATGTTGTCACTAATGGCAGGATAACCTTTTCTAAGGTTAAATCAAATTATACTTGGCCTACGCCACATTTTGTTTGTCTGCTCATGTTTTGATGGATGTTTGGAAAGTTACCATAACTTGCCTATTGCAAATATTGCTGCGATGAACATCAAGTGCAGATATCACTTCATTTACAGAGCTGATTTCAATTCTGTTGGATGCATAAGTAAGGTTGCTAGATCATATAATAGTTCTATTTTTAATTTTTATTGTTTTTTTTTTTTTTTGAGACAGTCTCAAGCTGTCACCCTAGGTAGAGTGCTATGGTGTCACTGCTCACAGCAACTTCAAACTCTTGGGCTTAAGTGATCCTCTTGCCTCAGCCTCCCAAGTAGCTGGGACTACAGATGCCCACCATAGAGCCCAGCTATTTTGGATTGTAGTTGTCATTGTTGTTTAGTGGGCCTGGATTGGATTCAAACCTGCCAGCTCTGGTGTAGGTGACTGGCACCTTAGCCACTTGAGCTACAGGTGCAGAGCCTATTTTTAATTTTTCTAATGTTGGATTAATGTAAGGGTACATATATTAGGTCATATTGTTTGTGTTTGTTAGGTAAAGTACAAGTTATAGTTGAGTCCTTCCCCCAAGTGGTGTGCCATATACCCCTACATTATACCCGATGATAGAGCTTACCAAATCCCCTTCCCCCTTCTAACATTAAACTGTGTTTTTCTGTTGTGTAGGCCTATAGCTTTCATCTACTAGTTTCATCTTAGCCTGGACTATATTAGATACTTGAAGAGTGCATGTGGGAATGCTTAAGGGGAGAGTCATATATTGATGTGCTTACATTACTAGTAATAATGATTTTATAAGTTTGAAATCAATATTAAATTATTAATTGTTAGTAGATTAGAAATATTATTAGGAATAGGGAACAGAGTCTGGACAAAGGGAGACAGTAATAGAGGGTTGCTTCAGACACAATTTCTTGGCTTCGAGCATAAAGCAAGAAACTGTGACTTTAGGATTCTGAAGCCTGGCATGTTGAATATCCCTCCTCCCCTCACAGCTGCCTGTGCATCTGGCCGGAGCCCTTGAGGCTATGATCTGCCAGGGTTGGGCAGTGTGCTCCAGGACAGTGTCTTTGGGGAGTTAAAAATGTGGATTCTTTAAACTTTGCCCAACGCAGGAAGACTTGCTCCAGACCAGATACGGAGAAGAAAGATCTCCTTTCTTCTAACACCTTAATTGGGCCAGAGGAGTCTATCTGAACACAAGTCTGTGAGAGTTTTAAAACATCATATCTGTGGTGTGTGACTGTGGGTCAGCTAGGATTTGGTCCTCAAGTCA
The DNA here is from genome assembly GCA_963574575.1 of Galagoides demidoff. Taxonomy (NCBI): domain Eukaryota; kingdom Metazoa; phylum Chordata; class Mammalia; order Primates; family Galagidae; genus Galagoides; species Galagoides demidoff. Next base: position 43,968 of record CAUYQV010134011.1, on the reverse strand, counting down.
GTGTGTAATTGGCTACTTTATCAAGACTCTGTTTGTATTAAGATCATATACCTTAAAACAGTAAAAAGTAACAAGTAAATCCAAGCAATTAACATAATCAGTTGTACCTAATCTAGTTCGTAGAAACGTAATCATAACAAGCACCATGATGGGATTGTTTGCCTTGCCTCATGAGATTAATGATTATAACCCTGACGTATGAAATAACTACAGAGCTAGCCTGATACTCGGGCACATACTGGAAGCCTCACGAAGAAGAGTGTGCTGCCTCCCAAATCCCCACTGCTCTTAAAACTATCTCTTTCTTTCTGTCTACTATTTCTATATTAATTCTCTACAACTCTCATTAATAATAATTTTCTGATGGTCTCTACACACCACCAGGCCACTAGGAAGTAGACTCACAGGGTGTTGGGTTGGCACCTGACAGACATTTGCTCTTCCGTTCTTATGATACTTTACTGAGGAGAATATTCTTCAGCTCCATCCAGGTAAATATAAAAGATATAAAGCCTCCATTTTTCATTATGGCAGAATAGTATTCCAGGGTATACATATACCACAGTTCATTAATCCATTTATGAATTAATAGGCACTTGGGTTGTTTCCACATCTTGGCAACTGTGAACTGAACTATGATAAATATTCAAATACAAATGTCATTATGGTAAAATAATTTTTTTCTGGGTTATTTTAATTTCTTAAGGAACCCTCAAGTTATTTTCCATAGTGGCCATTCTACTTCCCAGCAATAGTGTATAATGGTTCCAATTTCTTCACATCCTTGCAAACACTTTTTAAATAATAGTCACCCTAATAGGTGTAAGGTAATAAAGCATTGTGGATTTGATCTGCATTTCTCTGATGATTAGTGATATTGAGTACATTTCCTATATCTGGTGGTCACTTGTATGTCCTTTTTGGAGAAATGCCCATTTAAGTCCTTTACCCATTTTTAAATTGCATTATTTGATCATCTGTCATTGCATTATAGAATTTTGAATGTTAACTTTTCATCCGATAGGTGGTTTGGAAATAGTGTCTCCATCCTGCAGGTTGCCTTTTCACTTTGCTGAAAGTTTCTGTTGCTATGTACCTAAAACTATCTACAAATTCCATGAAATCACTACCAAAACTACAAGGGCAGTTTTTACAGAAATAGAAAAAGATTATAAAATTTGTATGGAACAACAAAAGACCCCGATAGCTGAAGTGAACTTGAGAAAGAAGAACACAGCCTAGAGGCACCACATTTTCTGCTTTTAAATTATATTCCCAAGGTACAGTAATTGAAACCATATGGCACAGGTATAAAGATAGACATTTAGACCAGTGGAACACATGGAGAAACCAGAAATAAATCTACACATGAGTGGTCACTGATCTTCAACAAGGCTACCAAGACAAGTAATGGGATTCTCTCGTTACCAAATGATGCTGTGAAAACTGGAGCTTGAAAAGCTAAGTGTTGTAATGTTTATTCAGAAATATATTAAGTAATTTTAAAAAACCCTTCAAATACCAACCCTTTTCTATAATATTGACAGCTGTGTATACATTTAAATACTTTCTGTATTTGCTTTCACACATATTTGTTTTGAGATCTTTTAGAATTATTGCCCACTTTTATAAAAAGATACATGATTCATGTCATTCTGTGAATTATATTTTTCTCATCTGAAAACATAACTCGTTATACTATATAATGATGGACTTCCAGAATCCATTCATTACAATATTGTTTTAACATAGCACAGATTTCTGAGACATTACTTCAGCTCATGTGAAATGGGTCAACTCCAGCCATAGCACCAAGGGTGGCCGCTTGGCTCAAGCCTGGCTAAGTAGGTCATGGAATCTGAGAACCTTGTTAGCCACTTCGTCTGATTTAGGATGGGCATGTGATCTGATTCTGTACCATATTACATATCTGTTGGATTAAATACTAAGTCTAAAATTAATGGCACCCCTTTTGTCAATAATAAGTGAGAGGCAATTTGGAACCAATGGAAATAATAATGCATTGAAAAGACACAGAGAAAGACACAGAGAAAGAAATACAACTCTCAAATGTATTGTGGAACCCCTAAATCGCCCTTTGACCAAAGCCAGAATGACCTCTAGATACTCCACTTCCATGTGGACCATGTTCTTTTCCCTCTAATTTTGTTTGAGTTAGGTCCTCTCATTTGTAATCAAAATTAGTAAATACAGAGAAGACTCTTGCCACCGATACATAAATAGAGGGTGCCAAAGGAAACCCTCCTTGATTCACATTTTAACAAAGGAAAATGTATATTAAATTTGTAATACTCAAGTCATGTTTGACTTCTGCAACTATAAGAGGTGCTCAACATGCCTTGTATTTGTCTTTTGTTTTTAGTATATATTAAGCATTACAATTTTAATACAGTTTTTCCTTTCTTAAAATGTATATATACTTTTTGGTACCCTCTGTGTGAGTGTGTGTGTGTATTATGTTTATATATATATATATAAAATTATCACAACTAATCCTAATATGGTTGCATGCAACTATATAGTCTTGCCTATGTGCAAGTATTCTTTTGTGGGAAAATAGCTAGAAATTGCTTATTGGTAAAAATTTTAAATTTTACAGTTTTAATTTTGATAAATGTAATCATGTTTCTGTCCTTTATTATTTTTGATTTAAACTTCCACCAAACAAATCAGAAATTTTTTAATCCAGTGTTCCTTTGTTGACATCAAATGCTGCCAATATTTATATCTCCCCTGACCTGATAAATGAACAATACATCATAAGTCAATGTTAGCATAGTCTATATTGTCTGTAAGCACCTTAGCCTTGTATGTTTTTGATGTGTTAATACCCCATCAATAATCTTAACTTATTAGAAAAATGTTTTGTGTTAATTTTTCTGAACGATTTTTAGATCTTATAACAAATTATCACTAGTTATATATACTGCCGAAAATGTTTCCTTCTATATCAACTATTTTTTATTCATGATATGAATGCAAGAAAGCTATCCTAAGCATAACACAAAAGTAAAAATTAGTTGATTATTGATATTAGAATTAAGGGGCTTCTGAACAGAATAAAGAATTTGAATAAAACTAAAAGAGCAAGAAAGAAAAATAGAAAATATATTTTATATTATATATGATAAAAAGAGGATCATATTCATCACACACAAATTTCTTATATAGCATAAGAAAATATTAATTTAGTGATAAAATATGACCCAAAATTATCAGGTAAGAGTGAAATATTTTAAATATGTATGTGTACATATATTATATAAACATATATGTAATTTATATACACGTATAGGTCTCATTGTTAAAAAAGTTATAAAGAAACAAGTTATCTAACAGATTGCTAAAAGAACATGGTATTAAATTACTGATGGACTTGGTCAATATGAATACAGGTACATAAAATATGCATAGCAGTTAACCAAACATTTCTACTTCTAAAAATTTATCCCAAAGAAAGAACTTAACAACCTTATACCATAATTATACAATGGTATTAATTGCAACATTGTTTATAGAAGAGGGGAATTTTTAGAAAAACCAATAAAATGTAAAAACACAGGTTAAATTGCTTTGACAAGCAAAAATAAACAAGGAAAAGTTTACTTGAAAAAAGAAATATACAATACAAATTAATCCTATTTGAAATGTTTAGATCTAGAATCTACTTCTATACATAAATATTGTATGTACCTGTGCAGATTAAGAATAATTACAAAAAAGTAAATAGTTGATAACAGAAATTACCTTTGTGAAGTAGCATGGGGAGAAACTTAAAAATTTTTACCTTTATGTATTTTAGAAATGTTTTTAACAGTTGCACGATTTATATTTAATAATGAATAATGGCAGAATTCTTTCCATTTTAAAGATAATGAGATCATAAGAGAGGCTGTGACTGTTTCTGGGAATAGCAGGACAGGAGAAAGTCCCGAGATGATAATTATCATCTGAGAATTTTAAAATAATCAAAATATTTTAGTTAAAGAACAATCGCCCTTCTTCACTACGGTGGACTGTTGTCTGTCTTTCATGCCATTTTCTCTTTTCATTAAATCCTGATGTATCCATTGCCTGTCATTTTCTGTGACTGTCACCACCATCCACTATTCTTCTTTATTTTTCCCCTAGCTATTTCTCAGCGTTCCCTATCAGTCTCTGTCACTCAATCCTAATTTGCATTGCTAGTTGTAACGAAAATGACATGTCTTCTGTCATTTCTTTTAGAAGCATTATTTGATTTTGTCTTTCTTTACTTCTAATTCTTTCTTCTCATTTTTATTCAAAACCATCTTAATATAGCCAAAGATTCTAGAAAAGCATCTAAACATTCCTTCTTTTTCTTAGAAATCAAAAGAACATTTGCAGGTGTGTCTATAAGCACCAAGACCCCCAGTCAGTTCTGACAGATCTGGTTTATTTTGAACTTACAATTCAGGACTGAATTGGTAAAAGGTAATTAGTCTGAAATAGCCGCATTTGTCCTATCTACTTCTCCTCCTAGCCCAATGTGATCTCTCCACTTTGACCTTGCCATTCAAAAAAGATTATAATGATATTTAAACAAAGGTCTATAAAATTAAGATATCAAAGAAACAAAGCATATATGGATCCCACTTTCTTGTAACGCACCAAGATTACATCAGTTTAAAATGAGAACAGCTGAACTTCATAACTTGAAAATATTAAATGATGGTAGAGGCCAGTGTTTTATCTTTGTACCTCAGGGTACACAATATGTCGTAATACTACATCACATTATAGAGTAACTTTCTCCCCATTCCCCTCGATACAAACATTAATCAGAAGATCCTACAAGCTGGGAAATTATCTGTTCCTACTGTCCTTTGAATTGGAAAGGATGTTGTACTGGGACTTCTCGTGTCTAATATACCGTGCAGGCTCCACGTCATGGCTCGTCTCCACGAGAGAAGTGGCATTCTCCAAATGACCAAATTGCTCATGGAGTATACTCAAAATGGAAAGTTCTGGATCTGGTGACACATTTTGCAGAATCCTCCACCTTCAGCGACGCCTACCTTTGACTGCTGCCCACACTTTACTACTAGCTACATTCAAAGGTCTGAAGCTGCTTCACTTAGGTAAGCATAACCATATGCCCGGGAAGAGTGGACGCTTTCATGATCCCTACTCTTCCTCATGTTAGCCCCAGAGCACACAGGCTCACGCAGAGCAGGACCAGGTCTCCAGGGAGCAGGTAGCCTACAAAGTGCCTCCCTTCTGCGGTGACCCTGGAGGTGGGAGCTGGTGTAAGCGAGGGGAGGGGCTTCAGCAGCCCCACCATCGCCTGCACAGGCCTGTCCCACCCTCTGGGGCTGCTGTGCCTGATGGGGAGATTGCCATCGTGGCCTCCAGCTTCCCTCTTTCCGCTTTGTAGGGAGACATGCCCCCCAGACCCAGCTTCTCTCCTAACAGGGTAGTAGCGGGCGGGCCCGGGAGGAGACACACTGCCCCAGCCCCACCTTCTCTCCTTAATAGTACAGGAGCCTGAGGGATGTGGTTAAAGGTGAGTGGTAGAAACCAAGTCACGGCTGGGTTTGTTCCCCAGTGCAACAGGAGAGAGGAACCCCTAATGACCTTATACAGACCAGGGTCCACTGGACACATTATGATGTGTAAATTTCACACACCCCCTATGCATTCTTCTGGAAGGCTCCAAGAAGAACACTTGAGTATTAGGAAGTTTTGTTATATAACCCTGACCTATCAATTACCCCAATGGCAGGAGGCAATAGCTGATCCTGGGTTGGGGAGAAGGCTGGACAAACTTGAAAATGTCAGGCGAGTTAGCCCCTAAAAGACATGTGGGTTCAGACTCGGGGTCTCTCTTCTCCACTCACAGAGGGGGACTCATCTCACTCTAAGATGTGTTTTCCTTACACTTTGTGTGTTTTGTTCTGCGGTAAGTGTGTGTTGCTGTGATTACCGTGTCCCTATGGTCACTCGTCGTCAGCGTGTACCAGGGCTCATTCTTGACACTGGGAGCCAAGAACCAGGAACATCCTTCAGAGGAGGAACCTTCACTCACGACTGGTTTGGACAGCCCTTCACACTGTGTTAACAAACTGCTGACCCGATAAGCAAGAGGATAACCAAACCAAACCTGAGAGAAGCATTCCTTATGTAATGCAGTAATTAATTGGAAAGCACAAAGATAGAGGTATATAATTAATGGGGATCGATCTATCAATAGAATCAATGTGACAATAGAATAGGCTAAAACAGAGTATGCATTTTTTTATACACTGTTTTTTTTTAAATTTTTTTCCAAAGTCTTTGTTGCCCTGGCTGGAGTGCAGTGGCATAATCACAGCTCACCGCTACTTCCACCTCTGAGGTTAGATTATGTATGTATATGACACTCATCCTAAGTGTGTTTCTTTTTATTGATACAAAATTATTAAAAATTATCCCACATATAAAATAAATTTACTCACATTCTGATTATTAACAATATTCTCACTCCTAGCGATGGCTTTAAATTATTAATGCAAAGTTAGTATTGGGAGGGATGGAAGGATTCTTTGTGGTGTTTGTGATTTTTGAATGTATTATATTGCAAATCACAAGTAACAGAAACAACAGAAATAAGGAAAATTTAAAATATTTTATAGAAACATGAAAGATAAATTATCTTGTGTTAAAAAAGGTGCTCAAATATCCTAAGCTATTATGTCCCCATTTACCCCAATATGATAAGACAAAGTTTTCAGTGATAAAAGCTGACCATAGCTTTGTCTGTCCACGCCAAGCTGTGTTCTATCAAAGGATTGTATGAAATGTAAGCAGATACGTGAATACATAATATATGATGTAATAAGATAGAATGGGAGATGCTGATTTAAACAAATATAAACCTACATATTTACTACAGGAATTTTTAAATGCTTAAAATTTTTAATAAGTATTGACTTGTCCAAGGCAATACTTTATGGTTCTTAAATTTACTTGATGAGAAATCTTTCCATCGCTCACTTAAAAAAAACTTTCTCTTACATTTCCTGAAATGTAATAATGCTAGCTTAATAATTTTTAATTTGTATAGCATCTTTTTCTAAAAAAATAACAAGTTATTTAAGGATTAACTTAAAGTTGTATCCTTACTCATTTTTTAAACATATACATTAATAAAAAACAAATATAATTATCAAACTAAATTTCATATAATTGTCCATTAACTCTACAATATCAATGTGTTATAACACCATGAGACTTTTAGGGTATAAAATCAGAGGTACAAAAACCACACCTGTCCTTTTTTTTTTTTTTTTTTTGCTTTATTGATTATTACCTCTTATTCTTTTATTAAAATACTTCCATTTCACAGGTAAGAAGACAAGAAAATAAAAAGTTAAGCTTCATAAAATATGTAAAATCTAATAAGAAAGATGAGAGAGTTAGGTATATGCTCCTGGATCAACTTGTTAAGATACATAGGAAAACGTGTTAGTCCATTTGCCTATACATGATAAAGTTTGCCTTAAAACTTTGGGAATTTCAAATATGCTAAAGACAAATTAAATTCAATTCTGTAGTATTTGTCAAGCTTGAGTCTTTAATAGAATTACTAATTATCTGTATCATTTGATTGAGAAGACATATGATTCTGAGCACAGCAAGGGGTATGTAAAACCATTAACTACCTCTCCCTCTAGATACAGCAACTGATGTGTGGACATCAACTCAGCAGGGACGGCTTCATAACTGTGCCCTGAGGGGAAGTGAGCACGCTGGAATGCCAGACTGTGAAATGAGCCTGATGAAACCCTCCGTGCGCCCCTCCCTGTACTTGTTCTTGTAGGCCTTGATTTTTAAAATGCTGGCATCACTTCCATTTGATCCATGTGATACGTAATAACATAGATTCTTTAAAAACAACTAATTTAATCAAAGAAAGCATTTTATTATAAAGAAGGTCAATGATGCAACTCAGCTACTGTTCGAATTTTTTCAGAGCTCAGATATTCTGAAAAGCCATTTTTTGGTACGAATTACAATTTTAGAAGGACCACAGTTTGGATTACTGATATTTGCTTGGTGGCTTTTCTCAGAAACATTGTCTCAGGTACAAGAAGGAAGTTAAATTGGCCCACAAGCTTAGGAGCTCTGTTAACATATCATGAAAAATAGCCTGCACCCCAATGGAAGTCTGTTAACACTGACATTGATGTTCTTTAATGCTAAAATGTAAGTCTTGTTCTCATGTCATAGCTCTATTGTTATAGAGTAAGAACTCAGAAGGAAATTTTGAGTTTCCTTTTGCGAAGCAAAAGGAATACTGATTAGGAAAAAAAATCTTCTAATTCTTTCATAAAGAACTGGCTAAACGTTTTAGCTCTGTTGATAGGTACTATAGTATGAATAATTAATAAGGCAGGGAATAATGAAGTCACAACTTGGTGGCATTGTGTTTTTTTTATACAAAATGAACAGGAAATGCCTCTCTTGATTTTTGAGGTAAGTGAATTAAACAAGTCCCGAAACCAGATAATTTATCTGGGAAGGATTCATTTCAAGCCTACGTTGTTCAGCAAAGTTTCAATTCTGGTGGGAACTGGTGAACTGGGTGACAGAGAGGACATGAGTTACCCAATAGGGGCCAGAATATGTAGCACATTTTAGACCACGTTAAGGATGTTTGATTTAAGGTGTTATTTTAGGAAAGATGAAAAGCAATAATGGAATATGAAATGGAGAGGTTACTTAATCTGACAGATTCATATACAATTGCTCTCAATGCAACATGGAGACTCATAAGTTAAAGCTGGAAGTGGAAATACCAATTACACAATTTTTGCTATTGTTCAGGCTAGATATGGTATCTGATTGCATTTGGATGATAGTGATAGAGCAGTAAATAGCAGTTGATGTGAGATGTGTATTGAATAAAGGTGTGATGGCTTTCTCCAGTGGATTAGATGTGGCATGTGAGAGAATAATGGTAGATGATGATATCTTCAAGTTTCTGTCCTGAGCAAGTGAAAGAATGACATTGCAATTTACTAACAGGGCAAAAGTGAACAGGGCCACATCTGGAGAAACAGTAGCATGAAAGTTTGGTTTGGACATATTAAATTGGAAATGCTTTTTGGACATCCAAGGGGATAAGTCAATTTGGCAGTTGCCTGTATAAACATAAATCTGGCATTTAGGAAAGCCATGGGGTTAGAGAGATAAATTGTGGGCTCATGAACATAGAGAAGGTATTTAAAGACATGGGCCATGATGAGATCCTCGAAGGAAATACAATATGCAGAGAAGAAAGGATGTGGGGATTGAGGTCTGGATAATGCTGATCACACTGATCAAGAGAATAACGAGAAAGTCACACGTGAGGCTGTGGCACCGTGGCAAATGGGAAGGTGGGGCTGGAAGTTTACTTTAGGGAGAAGAGAAAAATCACTGGGATGGAATGCTGGTGACTGATGAGAATTAAGAACTGACCTTGGATTAGCCTATTAGATGGATCTTTTACTAATAACACCAGGAGAATACAAACTTATTTGCACTTTTAGGAACAGAAATCTCAACTGAAGTGAAGTTAAAATAAAAATTGGGATGAGGAATTTGGAGATAATGCATATAGATGCTTTTTCCTAGGAAGATGAAAAAAATAATTGCATGTAGTTGTAGGTCAAAGGAGGATTTTTTTTTTTCAGATAGGAAAGCAAATGGTGAACAGAAGATGTTCTATAGGACATAATTATCCTCTAGAAATTGAAAGCATTGAATTTATGCTCACTCATTAAAGTAAGTTGTAACAAATTTGTTTGCTATTTTAAGAACCTGCGTGTAGTCTGGCTGAGGGCTATGTAGACTATTGACCCTAAATATAGAAAGCTGAAAGACTATTTTTTCAATAATATAATTGTTCTGGTAAAAATAACTTTAAAAAATGGGCTTCATAAATATAAGTATGCACTAGTCATAAAATCTATGCCACAGGTACCCACAGTAGAAATTCTGTTTCCAGTACACAATCTGGATGCTCAGTTTAAAACGTAAATACAATAAATGTTTAAGACAGCTGTATCCGAAAGTTGAGAGCATGGAGAACATAATGTGGAAATGGTAACGGAGAAGAAAACAAACAGCAATAATGAACAGACTGATTCTATAATATTGAAAGGGCATTAATAAAATTCACATTACAAATCTTTGCATTTTCAAATACAATTACTTTATCAATCCAGAACTATGTTTTTGAGAAGCAGAGATGATACCAGAAAAGAGGCCATCACCTCTAGCCATCCCCAGGAGGACTAAAATTTATCAAGGGAAAGCTGGAACTATTACATTAGGGCAGAGTGAGAAGTCTCCAACATATTTCAAATCCTGAACTAAAACATGGTGTGTGATACTAACATGAACTATGACAGTGTACACATTTGAATGTAGAAGTCCCTGGATAGTGGAGGGGGACTGAGGGTGGGACTTCTCTGGACACCATATCAATGAATGCTCAAGTCCCTGACAGGTTATAAAATGCGCAATAATTACATATAACCTAAGTGCGTTCTCTTTATACTTTAAATAATCTCTAGATTACTTACAATACCTATAAATATTTCTTATCCTGTATGTTCTTATTTGTATTATTTTTATTGTATTGTTACTTTATCCTCTTGAATATTTTTGATCAGCAGTTGGTTTAATCTGCAGATGTGGAATCAGGAGATGCAGAGGGCTGACTCCATATCTTGCAGATGTGTTTGTCATAAATTTAACAATTTTTAAAAAATTATTTGCGACCAAGTATGGAGTAAATTCTCATTATTTATTTTCCTGTTAGCATGGAGAAGTTTAAAAAAACGGTAAAACAAACAGAATCATGAGTCAAAAAGGCTAGCAAAGGTAATACTTGCAGTGTGTTTATGAAGAATTCTTGCTTTGATTCTTATTACAACAATGAAAGTGGATTCTAAACAATCAATAAAATATTATTAAAAATATAATCAGGAAAAATGAACTGTCATCAGACAATCCACTGCAGCATTTTTCAATGAACAGGATTTAAATTAATTAAAATAATATGCTATTAAAATGATGGTGTAAAGCTGGTATACATAATCATGTGTTTAATTTATAAAAAATAATGCCGGTTTTACTCATGTTCGAGCATTCCCAAGTTTTTGTTTTGTTTTTTTTTTGTTTTGAGACAGAGTGTCACTATGTTGCAGTAGACTGTTGTGGCCTCACAGCTCACAGCAACCTCAAAATCTTGGGCTTAAGCAATTCTCTTGCCTCAGCCTCCCAAGTAGCTGGGACTACAGGCACCTACCAGTTGCAATGCCCAGCTACTTTTTGGTTGTAGCTGTCATTGTTGTTTGGCAGGCCGGGGCTGGGTTCAAACCCGCCAGCTCTTATGTATGTGGCTGGTGCCCTAGCTGCCAAGCCTCTTTCCTTGCTTTTTAGTCTTCATAAAAATGCTTTCAATAATGAAAATTTAAATAGAAAAAAAAGTGTCCAGTTATGTGGATTTAAATATGAAGTTGATCCAGAGTGATTACCTGGGCCATCATTTCCCTTTAAAAAGGTCTGAAACTGATATGATGAAAAAACTATAAAAATTCAATTGGCAATTATTTTAGTGTGTTTCTCGGGGAAAATTAAGATACCGTCATTAAAAAAAAGGAGCAAAGGAAGTTTTTATATGGTATGAGAGTGCTATACTGCATTATAGTAAATGGATAAATAAAAGGACATTTTAAAATGTGCATTTTATTCAACAACCCATGTAAATATTTAAACATTAAATGCATGTCAGTCACATGGAACTTGAGCAGTGTATCAGAATGTGAAATACATACCTAAACATTACTCTGAAAATAATTCCATATGTACTTTACTTATTAAAGATTGCAATAATCTTTATATGCATATTTCTCTGCAATAATCTACATATGCATATGGTTTGATGTGTTTTTTAAAATGCAAAATCTTCTCAAATTTTTATTTATTTATTTTGAGACTGAGTCTCAAGCTGTCACACTGGGTAGAGTGCCATGGTGTCATAGCTCTTAGCAACCTCCAACTCTTGGGCTTAAGTTACCCTCTTGCCTCACTGTTTCTATTTTTAGTAGAGATAGTATCTCACTTTTTGCTCAGGCTGGTCTCAAACCGGTGAGCTCAAGAATCCACCTGCCTTGGCCTCCTGGAGTGCTGGGATTACAGGTATGAGCCATTGAAATAATTTATATTACATTTTTTTCTATTGTATAGCTTTAAAGTAAGAATTAATGTTGTGAATTTAAAGCATCTCTGCTTCTTTTGATCTACAGTCCATCAGGCTCTTTTCTTTGGGCCAAGTTGTGTTTTCCTTCCAGGTTCACATGATGAGGTCATCACACTTCAGATCTCATCAGACTTGATCTTGGTCTACACAGAATTAAGGAATCCATCTCAATATGCAGACTGTACATCATGCTATTTTTTGCAATTAGACTAGTTTTGATGTGGTTTTTTTTTTTCTGCTCAGAATTTGAGGATGTGTATTCTATTCCCCAAACCTAGGACCTGCCTTATAAAATAATTGTATTGACCACATTTTAGTTCTGTTTCCTGCGTCTGACATTTTTTCCATCAGTGGCTTGCCAGTGCCTTTGTCATATAAGCCAAAAAAAATCTATCAAGTTTGTGACATTCTCTTGGTAAACTAAGGTCATATTTAATTCATCCTGGTGGCTTTTTGTCCATTACCCATAACAGATTTCCATAACATTTACAGATTGTCTGCCTAGCTGTATGAAATTCTAAATGTATCCAGGTTCAATAATTCCTATCAATACATCCTATACATCTCTTTCCAGTTGTTAAATCCCATGATACTGATTAGTATCTATGACTATCAGCCATTTTCAGTTATCTGAGGTCCTTATTATTATTTTCTGAACAGTGGGCTTAATTTTCCTTCATCATATGACATCCACTTTCTAGTAATAGTTTCTACTTACATGGTCCTTCCCCAATCCTCTCACTCTTTCACAAAACTGGCCAAGCTAGATTTAGCCACTTGCCAAGAAAGAACAGAGCTATTCAAGATGTCCAACTTCTAAAAAGATTATGCTAATGCTTCTTTTGGATGTTATGAGAGTAATATATTACTTCAGAATTTTCATTGTATATATATATTTTTTTTGCAGAGATTTTATTTTTATAAATATATCATGTTTATGTTCATTTGTACTTTTAAAATAGAAACAGCAGATCCTACCTTTTCTGAGTTCCATAGGTTAGAATGCAGAAACAAAAATCATAGAAAATCATTAAAACCTTTTTTAATTGAATAATAGTTATGTGGACAAGTGTTTAATTTGTAATTTTCTTTTAAGAAATACTGTTGCTTAGCTCTCTAGAACAGGCCATTGCAATAAAGTGTAAAGCAGTTACATGCAAACATGAGAGTGGGGTTCTCTGTTTAACTGGCATTGTCATAAGACAAAATAGAAAAATATTTAGTAGCATAAATAAGACATATTTAGGTATCAGAGAAAGTCCATTTCTGAATGTTGGTATATTAAATATTGGATGAAGATGATAATGATAGGGACTGCAGTGTTGTAGAGTAAGTCAAACAATGTTTGATGATTTAATTTCTACTCAAATGTTTGTATATCCTGAATCTTTCAATAACCTCTACTTCTTCTGAGTTTATATATAACAAGGCAATGAGAAGAGTAATAATATAAATGTTCTCACAGACCAAGAGATTAAATAGTAAAATGATTACATATTTTGGTGTGTAAACCAAAAGAATTTGTTCATTTCTTACAAATGTAATTTGTATTTAGTATTTACTTTATAAAATGTTTTGGCAATTTGAGCGTCAAATGAGTAATGACTGAAATAAATTCTAAAATATTCAATTTATAAAAATGTGTTGCTCCCTAATGACATTACGAAAAGACAGAGATAAACATGAAGAATAACTCAATCTTACCCCACATTCAATGAGTTTCTATCTGGAACTCATTAATTAAAGAGGCTGAATTAATCATAAAGGCGACCCTTTAAGGAAGAACTATAGTTCATCTCCTGTTAATAATCAAAAGCTCTCTTTTGAGAAGGCCAGCTAAAAATAGAGAAAGGATGATATAATTAGAAATCACTTCTTGTGAAATTGATGATTCAGTACATGATCATTAGCACATGCAAAAAATAAGTCAGTGTAAAATTATTGGGGACAAATAATTGCATGGTACTAAACTATTATCTTACAGATTTCTTGCTAATCACAAAAGGTAGAAAACATATCCTCATAATATAATAGAGATCTGACTTGTTATCCTCTGAAAAAAAGGAGATGAAAATTTCCTCATTTACTTCGGGACAGCATGATAATGGATGGTAGCATATAGGATACAACGTAGAGAACTTAGCACTGCCTGTACGTGAATCATAAGATACAACATAGAAAACTTAGCATTGCCTGTACGTGAATCTTACAGGATACAACACAGAAAACTTAGCATTGCCTGTACATGAATCTTATAGAATACAACATAGAGAACTTGGCATTGCCTGTACATGAATCTTATCAAACCTGTAAATCTAATTTCTAATTTAGAAGCAACACAAGGTTTGAGGGAAATGTTAAATGAAATCATGAGAAAACAATTCAACAGAATATGGAACAAACAAAATATTGAACATGAATCTTATGTGAATTATGATGGCAATTTTCCAACTTAACACATGTATTTTCTTTAATTTAATAATGAAATTATTTAAATGTTGCCTTTTACCTGAAACACAAAAATCTAAACTTCAAAGGAGTTCAAACATTATTAAAATACTATCCCTCAAGTGTTCACTCCATTCTCGGAGTTTTTCTAAATTGCTAATACTCTTCTCTAATTCATGTATCTGCCAGGGCCATTTTAATTTTGAGGTTTTACAGATAAACTTTGATTCAGCAAGCTGAATAAGGTTTTTTCCTGGGGCTTAAAGAAAAGTAACTTTAGTTTTGCATTTATTTCATTCTTGCTTAAAAAATCTCATTGAAAATCATCCTGTGGGCTGTTGATATAAACATTGGCAGACAATAAATAAGTAAAAGATTTAAAAAATTAAACAAAGAGAAACCATAAATTATGGATAGTGCTTTTGTAAGCAACAATAGCCAACTCACTGCTGTTTTGAAACCAAAGGCCAACTCTTTGCAGTAGCCTCATTCCATCTTGTACGTGGTGCACTGCAGCATTAAATATACTGAAATAAATATCTTTCACTACAGATCAATAAGGTATTGTGTTCTTTGCAGTTGTTTAAAATTATTTCTTACACTGTTTATGGAAATGAGTAGATATAATTTGCATTCTATTTCTAATTATTTTTTACTACATTAGGAACTGATAATGTAATGTGTATAAGATCAAAAGAGGTAGAAAATTCCAAGTCCCGGGATCCAAGTCTCATGTTGCTGATGGCATCTGGCTCAGGTCAGGTGGGAGAAATGCTGAGTTTTCCCACCATTTGTGCCCATAGGGCTTTGAAATCAAAATTCTGAATAGAATGCTAGATATAATGAAATGAGTATAAGGTCAAGTCTCAAAATACCTGGGTTCAGATTTTCTAAACAGTTAAAAGATCACCAGTAGAAGTCTATACATTGCTATTAGAGCTGTTAACATTTTGAGAAAAAATAGAACATTCTTTCCCAAATGACTATGAACCTAGTCCTTATAATTTGGAAGATGTTTACATGAATGCTAAATGCAATTAATTAAGGCAAAATCCTGTAAGAGCAAAATGTAGAGTAATGTAACAGAACTTATAAATTAGATTGCTGTTTATCTTTAAGTAATTGAAAAATTTCTAATCCTATCTGAAAGAAGTAATCAACAAATATGTTTTGAATAATCTCAAAATTTGTCTTTGTAATTCTTAAAGCAATTTAAAACCATGAAAATTAAACATAGCATCTTTACTATTCCAATATCTGGATTTAACATATTCCTGAGTAAGTGCTCTGAAATATAGCTGAAAGTTGTCAGTGGTACAAAAATCATAATGACTTGATGTTTAATTGGTGATTTAGAAGGAAAAGTTGAACAGATTTTATATGGGTGTCCAACTATAGATGTAAGTAAAAATGATTACTAGTTAGCTAAAAGAACAACAACAACACTAAAAACCACTTATTACAGATGTCACTGCCCTGGATTTTGCTTTATGTGATATCAGTTCAAAAAAGAATTGTGTCTGATTAAAGAAGTGCATTCTATTTATGTCAGCCTGAGTGAGGGTAACGAGTATTTTGTGCTATCCTCCCAGTCCTTACAAATGATACTCCACACTGCCAGCATGAGGTGATGTTCTCACCATTACATCACTTTTTTAGTAAGGCCCTGACATATAATTGATTTTTTTAACATATGACTGTGAAAAATATGATCTCTTGAGGTGATGGATCGTGCCTTATTCATCTTTGCCTAGATTTCAGCACAGGACTTGACACATATCTGATTCCCAACATATTGAGATTGAATGTAATTTGACAAGCTGGAGAGAAGTGAAGAATTGTTGGCTTTGTACTTAGAGATACTTGGCTTTGAGAACCAGCTCACGTGCTCAACCACTGTCTGAATGCACCTGAGGAACTAATGTGGCATCGCCAATTCTTCTTTTTCATCATGTTTAAACTGTTGTAAGATTAGCTACTCATCGGGTTGTCATGAGGATTAATTCCAATGATAGCAGCAATAGGTAACCCTTGCTGGGTACCTTTGTTAATTGCCTGCTACGTATAAGGTATGGTTCTGAGTTCTATGTGCCAAAGTCTCTCCTAAAAATTTTGGATACATAATTTTATTTAATCTTCAATAATCCCATAAATGATGTATTATTATTTATCAATTTCATAGATTAAGAAAATAAGACAAGTAGAGGTTAACTAATTTGCTCAAGATCAAACAGAAAATGAATAGGGAACATGGCAGTTTGATTCCAGGTCCTCTCATTCACTGAGAAGGCCTTGAATGTAATATGTGATCAATAAGATTGCATTTAAAAAACAAAAGGAAAATACTCCAATTTCTAATCATTATTCATGAAGTTTCTTCTGGGGAAGGGGAGATAATGCAAAGCTTTCTTTGGTCTCTAACTGCTAATGAGTGTATCATTTTAGGAACATATGAATATACTTAAGTCTTCAAAGACTCTCACTTTGGGAAGCCGTTGAATGCTAAATGGTTGTGAGTAGCTAGAGGGAAATACCCTGCATGCAAGGAGTGACTTCTCTATTAAAAAACCACGTTTGACTGAGGGTGGAATGTGACCCTCTGCCATCTGATTTACAGCAACCTATCTATTCCCTTAACTCCCTTCAGCAATTTCAAGGTAACTTACACATTTTTTTTTAAACTAAGTTGCCTTTCAGTGGAGATTTGATATTTGAAAAACATAAAATAACAAGTGTTATTTCTGGCTAATTCCTAAAAATTGAGCTTCCATCTAAATAGGCACCTGATTTGGAGGAAAGCAGAGGCTCTGTCCAACTGGAAAGAACAAGAAAGTAAAAAAAAAAAAAAAACCCCAAACAGTAAAGGTTTCCAATATAGGTCTCTCCCATTTAAACTGTTCCAAACCGCTCACTTAGAAACACAGACCAAAAAAGTCTTAGAGTCTTGGTTCTTTGTATATAGAGCCGTTTAAATCATCAGTGGCAGGCCAAGGGCTACAGCTCAAGGCAGCCTCATGGCTAGAATCTCTGTTCTCGTGTCTTTGACTATAAGAACAGTCTGTAAACCAATTTCCAGACTGTGTTAAAAGTAGTTTTACTAAAGAAGCTTAAAAAAAAAAAAAAGGATGTCTTTGATGTTTAATATGTGAAATTAAACATTTGGTTTAAATATATGTCCCTTTCAGGATTATTAAACTATAACTAGTTACTTATATTGGAGTCCCACATTGCTATGGCTAACACTTATATTGCTTTTCAGCTGCCTTCAGTATTAAGCTTACAAAATGCCAGTTATAATAAAAAGGAATTTTTTAAAGAAAATTTACTTCACATAGTTTGCTCACAGAGCTGTGTGCATTTACTTTGGTGAGTTTCCTACAGCTCAGCTAAGGCAAATAGGCTAGGTTCTTCCAACAACTGCCCTCAAATTCTTCCTCTCCCCCAAACTGGCAGTTTAAAAAACTGAGTTGTTTCCCTTTTTTTTTTTTTTTTTACAGTTTTTGGCTGGGGCTGGTTTTGAACCCACCACCTCCAGTATACAAGGTTGGCACCCTACTCCTTTGAGCCACAGGCGCCACCCTGAGTTGTTTCCCTTTTTCAAGAAATAAAAGGACTAAATTTTATATGACATAAGAAAGAGCACTAGTTTCCGTGGCTCCCAAACAGTGCGTATTTAGTTTCCACAGCACAGGACATTTTCAAAGTCATAGTTGCTTTTTCTCCATTTATACTACAGTGTTCAGGGGCAAATCCCAATACATAGAAATGCACTTTGTAGTATTTGAATAAAAAGGAGGTTAGTTAGTTTGGTGTATCCCAGCATAGCCGATGAGTTCTTAAAAGCAGTTTGTTCTCTGTCTTGCAAATCAACTTCTGAAGAACATCCACAAGTCTGAAAAGGTCACTTCTATTTCTATGGGACTATTGCTACAGAGTACTATTGAGTGACAGCTGTAAGGATATGAGGGGTTCTTTATTTTTCCATTTCCATCAGCCCCTCTAGGCCTTTTCTTACAAATATCAACTAGAAATACAAGCAGGGTGCTTGCTACGCAAGCTTGCTTTCCAAGCTCCTCCAGTTAGACTGTGTCTCTGAAGCTCCTCCTTTTTTTCTCTAACATTTTTGAGGTATAATTGACCAATAAAAATTGTATACTTTTCAGATGTAAAACATGATGTCTTCTTGTAGCTATTATTGTGGATGGTGGTTACAATCAAGCTGCACAGCTGCCTTTCGTGTGCGTGGTGAGAAGTTGAGATTTGATTAAATCTCTTAGCAAATTTCAAGTTTATAATTCTATTACTACTTATTAACTATCATCACCAGGCCATACTTAGGATTCCAGAATTTATTCCTCTTATAACCAAATTGGGTAGGCCTCAGCTAACATCTTTCCATTCCCCCACTGCTCACTCCCTCTAAAATCAAGATTTTGAAGCTATCATTGGCGTTATTTCTTCTATTTTGAAACAGCTCAGTCAAAATAAATTTTCTAATAAGGTAAATGTACTTTTCTCATTCTATAAAGGTTTGTCAATCAAAAAAAAAGTCCAATTAGTGCTAAATAAATAAGATAAATTAAATGTTTTATTTTCTCTCTATGAAATAAGTAAAAATGGCTCTAATTTTGTGTAAGAATGACAAACTTTAAATACAAAATAGCTTCAAATATTGATATCAACGTCATTTTTTTTTTTGGGCTGGGGCTGGGTTTGAACCTGCTGGTATATGGGGCCTGCGCCCTACTCCTTTGAGTCACAGGTATCGCCCTTCAACATCATTTTTAAATAGATCACAATATAAAAATGAACATATAGATTTTAATTAGTAATCAAATTTACTAGGAAAGCTTACAAAAATTAATTACTTAAAAAAATCTATCAAAATATTTAAAGAACCTGCTAATGATATTAGCACATTTGCTGCATTTTTGTACACTGAAGAGTCTGAAAGGAAACAGTGAAAGAGAATAATATTCAGTTATTCAGCAGATAGAAGGTGGTTACATAAATCATCCAGAGGAAGATTCATTGCATAGGAGTTTGTTGCTATGTAACTCCCAGATTTCTTTCTGTTATTGATGTCTAATTTCCTTTCATTGGGGTTGAAAAACCAACTTTCTCCAACTACAATGATGATGATGAAAAGGATGATGACTCCTTTTAAGTTTTTTGAGACTAGCTTCATGTCCTGATATGTGGTTTATCCCCAGCTATGCTCACTGTTTTTCTTCTTTTTACTCCTTGCTCCTCAGAGTGGATAACATCAATTGCCTGTTTTCAAATTGTGAGTTTCCATTTCAATTATTGTTTCTATTTAACCCCAAATTTTCTATTTAGTTCTTTTTTTTAAAAGTTACTTCTGTCTTTTTATTGGTATCATTTGGTGAGACTTGTTTTCTACTTCCCCACAGTTCTTCAGACAGTTTTTCTTAGTTCTTTGCACACATTTAAAATGGCTCTTGCAAAGTCTTTGGCTCAAGTCCAGGGTCTGTTGGGCAGTTTGTTCTTAATACTGGCTGTTCTTTCTATTTTGTTTGCATACTTTCTAATTTTTTGATTAAAATCTAGATGTTTTAAAGCATATAATGTGCCGACCTTGGGAATCAGTGTCTCCGCCCTCGCAAGGTTTGTTATTGTTTTGGTTTGCTGTAGTAGTTGATTGTTTCGTGAGTAACTTCTCCAAATTGATTTTGTAAAATCTGTCTTTCCTGCGTGTGAGCAACCTGAAGGGTCTGTTTGGCCAGTTTAGTGGCCAGCTGATGACTGATACAGACTGTTAGGCAGGGCTGAGGGCCCGTAGGTGGCCAGATAGACACCTGGGGATGTGGTCAGGAGCCTGGAGCCACGACCAATAAGAATAAAGAAAATGAACCCGAAGGAGGAACTCAAGATTAGGAGGCTTTCCACCCCCAGGGCCATGAACGGAAGCCAGGAGCCCGGGGCCGAAAGTCAACTTCTTCATTAATATAGTAAAAATCACACCCACCTGCACAATGACGGTCCATAGTAACCATGGTGTTAGGCGGTGCCCCTCACTGCTCAGGGCCAGGCTTGGGCTGAGCAAGCCCTGGGTGTGGCCTCAGCTGCGGTGCAGCAGCCCCACCGGCATCCAGCTGCCCAGAGCCTGTCGCACCCTCAGGGCTACAGAGCCTGGAGGGGAGATGGGCAGCCCGGGCCCCAGTTTCCCCCCTTCCGCCTGCTGGGGACACCTGCTGCCTCAGCCCTCAGCCTCTCTCCTTCTGCCTGGCAGAGGGGAGAAAGTATTTTTGGCCCCCAGATTCTCTCCCTGACAGGTAGGCTGGAAGGAGGACGACTGCCCAGCCCCCAGTTTCTCTCTTTGAGAGAAGATGAAGGGGGGCCGCTAAGGGTGGAGAGTAGGAACCAACCCGGGCAGGGGCTGCTCCCCAGTGCAACAGACTGGAGGAGCCCCCAGGGACCTTACGCTGACCTGGGCCCGTGGGCCCCTTATCATACAATTAAAATTGTCAATTTCGACCCTCACGTGGTCTTGGGGAAGGTTGGGGTAAGAAGCTCGAGTGTTGAGGGGTTTGTTGTGTAAACCCACCTGTCAGTCCCGGCCCAGGAAGGAGGGACAGCTAGGTCGGTCAGTCTGTGAAGGACGTGCATGGCCAGACGTCCTGTCTTCCTGTCCACTCACCGAGAGGGACGCGCCTCGGTCTGGAAGCCGGATTCCCACAGTTTGTGACCTTTGTTCTCCAGTGAAAGTGCGATGATGGTGTTGACCCCGTCTGGGGCGGGCACGGCGCTGGTTCTCGGCTCTCAGCCGAGGGGACGTGGCATCTCCAGTGGAACCCGACCTTGCCAGCCCCAGGAAGTCACCCGGTCAGCTCTTCCCCGGCAGGCAGGCACAGGGCTGCCGGGCGGGTGTGGACGCCTAGACTCTGAGCAGAGCAGGGAAACTCCGCAGAGCCCCCTGTGGACAGCTCATTCCGGCCTTTTCCTTTCCAGCTTCAACCTTCTGTTTGCTACAGATGTTATCAGAACTCAGGCAGCTTCAGTGCTAAACATTTGCTGATGATAATTTTACAAACACCCTGGGAAAGGCTGTTTGTGTTGGGTGAGCTCTAAAGCAGGTCAAATAAAATAATCTCTGCAACTGAGGTCCCTCTATGGAACCACAGATGGGTTAGGCGGCTCCTGGGGGCTTCGCTTCGGGCTAACAGGTCGCCGCGGGGCGTGGCGGGTCCAGGGTCAGTTAAATACCCACGGAACCCACTGTTCGTACTTAGAGCACCATTGTCTGATTCTTTTAATAAATATTCATTAGGTTTGTACAAGCTTAACACCTGGAGTTCTGAAAAAATAGAATCTAATTTTTTTTTTCCAGTTTACTCACTGTTTTTGCGGAGGAAGCAAATTTCAGCGGTCTCTTCAATACTCCTTTAGCTGGTGGCACCCACCACCAATTTTAACATATTTTATCTGGCTATCACATTACAGATTGAGAATTTTTTTCCACCTTACAGAACTTTAGGATGTAATTTTGTTATCTTCTCATGAAAACAAATTCTGCCAAAAGTTTAGTAATTTTTGTTTGTTTGTTTCTCTGTAGGTACTCCAGCTATGTTCAAATTTTTCTCTTATGTTCAGTTTTTGGTAATTCATAATAATAGTAGTAGATGTTTTTATTGCTTGTTTTCTATTTTTCTTTCTGAGATTCTTGTTTCTGAGGTTGCCATCAGTCACTACATTTGGGGATTTCTTGCTGTTATTTCTTCAATATGCTTCTTCCCTTTCTGCTCAGGTTTTCCCATACCAGTCATGCATGTTAACAGCCTGCTATTGTCCCAAAACTCTTAGAAGGTTTTTTATGTGTTTTTAATTTTTTTACCCCTTTGATTTCAGTTTGGTTAATTTCAAACGGTTTATTTTCAAGTTGTCCTAATAGAAAAAATTCTGGTTGCATATAAGTCATAATTGCAAAACAGAAGAAGTTATTGTAAATACTGCAAAAAAAAAATCTGTTTTCTGGTAATAGAGAGGAAGAAACAGTATCATCACTTGGGAAGGCTACAATGTAGACACCACAAATAGGGGACAGGGAGAAAGACTGAGGATTGGTGTCTTAAAATTCCCCTTAGAACCTTTCTCAAAAAAGAACAGCCTCCTCACATGGCCCTCTTAAACCACTACAAGCACTTTTCTTATTTATTTAATTTTTACTAAATCATAACTGTATACATTTATGGAGTATAGTGTGATAAATTGATATACAATGTGAAATGCTTAAACCGGACTGATTAACATAACCATCACCTCACATACTTTTTTTTTTTTTTTTTGTGGAAAGACATCGATAATTTACTCTTAGTTGTTTTGAAATGTACCCTTGCATTGTGGAAATTAGGTGACATCCCACTAAATGCCCTCCCTCCTCCCTCCACTTGCCCTCCTCCTCCCCCTCCCTTCTTTATGGACTATATTTTTTATAGTTTATATGAATGTGTGATTATATATTGGTTTCATAATAGTATTCAGTACAGTGAATACTCTTTTTTTTCCATTCTTGAGATACTTTACTAAGAAGAATATATTCCAGCTCCATCCAGGTAAACTTGAAAGATGTAAAGTCTTCATCTTTTTTATGGCTGCATAGTATTCTGTGGTATAAATATACTACAATTTGTTAATCCTTCCATGGGTTGATGGGCATTTGGGCTGCTTCACAACTTGGCAATGAAAGCACTTCTAAATTGATATTCAGATCTACCAGATTCTGACACATAGCACCAAACAAGATGTTACTGCCTTTATTATAGTGAGTATTAAAGCAGAGAAGATTCCCCAGCCACTTCACTTTATCTCTAAATACCTGTTTCTATTTTTGGACACCTTACCCACCCGCACTCTCATATTTAATATTTACTCATCCTTTGGGGCAGACAGATGCTAGCCTGTTGTTGACTTAAGCAACTTTCAAAAGAGAATTTGATCAATTATTAGATCCAACTTGGAAGGCTAAAACTCGTTACATTTCTGGAGAACTATAGTGGGAGAAAAATCAATCTCTGGGCCCCTCCCAGTGACTATTAGTCTTAATTTGAAGAGCACAATATTTTGACCAAGAATTCTCTTTTAAGGAAGCCGTATATGGCTCTAGAATTGCGCCTTTTGTTTGGTAAAGATGAACTAACTTATCCCTGTCTCAAAATATAGTGACTTACAACTTAGGGGTAAATATTAGAGCCCTCCAAATGCTTTATGAAATACAAACAGTAGAGCATGCAACACAAAGATGAATGTGAAATTTTTTAAAAATGAGACTACATTGATTACTTGGGGATACTTTCCAAAGGAAAACTCATTCAATTTTTATGTACTCCTTGAAGATATTATCTCTACAACATGAGAAAATGGATTAGAGACATTAGTACAATATTTATTACCTACTTTAACTGAAATGATCAATTATGCTGAATTGGCCCTAGAAGGCAATGAACTCTCTGATCACCCTTGTTATGTATGATTGCCTGAGACTTGCTCCTTACTGGCCAAGGTAGAGTCTATGCAATTACCAGTGCATCTTGCTGTGCCTGGAATGATGCCTCTAGCCAAGCAGAAATGTCAATTCCAAGCTTATGGAGAAAGACACCAGTCTTCCTAATATAAAACCTGATTAGTTTGTTCAGTTGTGTCAAGTACCTTAGATGGCATATTTTGGTCAATACTTAAGGTAGTTCTTACTCTGCTGCTTGGAACTTCATTCCAAATAGCTTTCATTAAATATCATATGAAACAATTCAACGGACTTGTTCCTAACCTATGTAGGTCAGGTTAATGAGACTGGCTGATGAAGTGGAGGCACATATGGGGAAATTCATCAGAATTGAAGACATTGTGTTAAGGTTGGATACTCGGAGACAGGCTGAGGTCAGATGCAAGGATGGCAGAGTGGGTGCTGGCGTTTAAGTAATGGGGGCTGACAAGTACCAACTTCAACTGGCTAACCATCTATCTAGGTCAAATTACATCAACTCTAGCTAATTACAAATAGGATTTGCATTGTGGTCTTAACATATTTCTACTCTGGAAACCACCATGGGAGGGAACCCAATTTTAGAAATGACTACCCAATTTTTTAGTAAAAACCAATCCCTTAACCTGGAATATTCCTACCCTCAAATAGTAGGACTTCATAAAACATCAAAAAAAAAAAAAAAGACAAAAACTTCCTTTTGAGGACAGCCACTCTTTTCTAGCCTATTGGCTCTCTGCTTCTGTCTCTGTCTTGTGAGAGACTGTTCTTTCACTTTCATTAAAAGCTGCTTGCTTTGAATTATGTGGTGAATCCTGAAATACTTTTCTCTGAGGATCACCAAGACCTTGAAAATACCGCAAACTATGGGCTCTTTTGTTTCAGATTGTGTTTTTATGCTATTTATGTAAGGGACCGCCTTAGGAGTTAGGAAGAATATCTCTCCCAAAGCAAAGTACAAATGTGCTCTGTGTCTATTATGATAAGATAATGTCTTCTTCAACAGATACATGGTTGAAAAAAAAGGAAAGGATAAGTAAATACATAAATAAATAATAGACACATTAATCAAATGCTATATATAAATCTTGATTGATCTTAATTAACCCATCACCCATTAACATATATTTTTGAAATAATTGGTGACATTAGTATATCAACTACTTATTATATAATATTAGTACAAGAAATAATGATTAATTGTGTTAATTGGGGTTACTAAGATTTATCTGTAGAAGTGCATGCTAATATTAACATATGAAATTATATTCCTTGGATTTGCTTTAATCACATACCCCACATATACACACATGCAAAGCAAGTATGTAGGGGAAGATGTGCTTAAAAATTTGTGTGATATTTCTAATTGTTGAAACTGGATAATGAGTACATGGGATGCATTATGATGTTATTTCTTTCAAGAAACCAAAACAGAACATGAACCCTAAAGTGTAGCTTTTTAATTAAAATTTCAATTTCACTGCTTCTGAGCTGTGTGAGCCTGGGAAGTTCCTTGCACCATTTCCTCCATTCCTTGGTTGAAAGTAGGGCTGACAGTACTACCAATCTCTACAGAATGGTCATACGTTTTAAGTGTATTTTTATTTTTAGCCAGTTAGAACTATGCCTTATTCTACTTAGATACTAAATACACATATTGTTTGATAACAACACAAGGATTTTTGCGCCACAATTAGACCTTAATAAATGCATACTGGCTCAGCACCTGTGGCTCAAATGGCTAAGGCACCAGCCACATACACCTGAGCTGGCAGGTTCAAATCCAACTGGCCCGCCAAACAACAATGATGGCTGCAACCAAAAAATGGCTGGGCGTTGTGGCGGGCGCCTGTAGTCCCAGCTACTTGGGAGGGGGAGGCAGAAGAATCGCTTGAGCCCAGGAGCTGGAGGAATGGCATTTTCCATTCACTTCTGAATGTGCTGGCTTTGAATATACTTCACAGAGGAATGGCAATTTACATTTCTCAATAAGAAATACACATTCTACTGTGCTTATCCCAGGCTTTGTCTAAATATGAAAATGAGAAGTCTTGAACAGGATCCCATTTCCCAAGCTAAATGACTGGTAGTTTTACAACTCAAGGGCTGAGGAACTTCATTCTACATTTTCCCAGATAGGACAATAAACTGTGGAACTAGTGGATGATGGTTAACATCCTCAAAAGAAAATTAAATAACAGTGAAAATGTTATTATCATGGGTCAGTATGAGGGTTCCTAGGATTAGGGTACCTGACTTGCATTTGTAAGATGAAGTCGAAAGAAACTCTGAGTTGTGTTCAAGTCCTTTATCTACTTTAATTAGTTAATACAATTCACTTTGTTATATCAAATTGTTTTATATGTAATTATTTTGCCAAAGAGAGTGTAACCTCCCACAAAGCAGTATCTGTGAAGCTGTGACACTATTCAATGATTTAGAAATAACATGGCCTAGATTTAAATTCAGACTGCATCACTATATGAGGGCCATGACCTGAGAAGTCATTGAACCTTCCTGAGTCTCAGTTTCTAGCTTTATGAATGAGGGTAATATCCTTGAACCATAAATAAAGATAGAATTTAGAAAATGATTGAAAACTACTTAGTTATGAAGCCAACATAATTCTGATAAAATTTTCCCAAATAACAGTGTTAGGGTTTTCCAGAGAAACAGAGCCAGAAAGATGTCGCTCTTTCTCTTTCAAAGATTTTTATGATTGTGCCTCACTTACCGCAGGGAGTTGCATTCGTAGATGATGTCAGCCTTAGAGTGTACTCACACAGACCGAGGTGGTGCAGCCTGCCACACACATAGGCTGTATGGTGTGATCTATTTCCCCCAGGCTAACTGTAACACAATGGTGAATATGTATGACAGGGATCATCTAAACGTGATCTAAATGTTAGATACGTTTTGTGTCTCTAAACATGAAAAAGGTAAAAGTAAGGCATAAACATAAATACTACACCTGTGTGGGAGCACTTACCATGCCTGGAGCTTAGGGGGCAGGACGTGGTGGTGGGTGAGTCAGTGAGTGCCCAGGGAATGTAAAGGCATAAATGTTGCTGTATACTGCTGTAGAATTTATAAATACTGTGCACTGAGGCTACAGTACATTTATAGATTTTTTTCTTTAATAATAATTTAACTTGAGCTTACCATATCTTTATTTACCTTTTAATATTTTTAAATTATTAAAAATTTGACACATTTGTAATAAAAGCTCAAAAAAAACATTTTATAGTTGCACAAAAATATTTTCTTTATATCTTATACCTGTTACATTTTTGTATTTTTATTGTTACCTTTGTGTTACAATGTAAGACATAAACACACACATTAGACCTACACAGTAAGGATCATCAGTATCACTGCACCTGCTTTCTGTCTTCCCTGAGCACAATGAAAAGTCTATAGCAGAAGTAACGTGCACAGAGCTGTCATCTAGATCACAATGCCTTCCTCTGGAATACCTCCCCTTGGAACTGCCTGAGGCTTATGTACAGTTCACTTTTCTCTTATAAGGAGAAATACTATATTCTAAAATAACAATAAAATATAGTAAACCAGTAACATAGTTACTTATTGGTTTATTATTATTATTATGCACTACACATAATTGTATTGCTCTACTTTTATAAGACTGGCCACATAGTAGATTTGGATACGCTGGCATCATCTTATATATGTTATTATTGTGTGGTGCTAAGAAGTCATGAGGCTACCAGGTCCCTAGATGATAAGAAGCTTCCAGTGCAATTCTAATCTTATGGGATCCCTATCATACATGCTGCGTCTGTCCTATATGTGGACAGGAATATTTTTACATATGTGATGTCAACAGAAACATTGTTATGTAGCAGGTGCCTTTCTTATGAGTGATTAGCTTTATTAAATTTTGGAGGCTGAGAATTCCCATAATCTGCCTTCTGCAGGTGGGGGCAGAAGAAAACTGGTATTATAGGTTAAGTTCAATCCTAAAGGCCTGAGAACAAGAAATGCCAGTCACATAAATCCTGTGAGTTTAAAGGAACAGCAGTCTGCAGCACTGATGTCCTGAGTGCAGGAGAACAGGATGCCCCAGCTCAACAAAGGGAGGAAATTTCTCCTTACTTCCCCTTTTGTTCCATTAAGGGCCCCAGTGGATTGGGTGATGCCCATTCACAATGGCAAGATGATCTTTGGCTTATGTCTTATAGAAACATCCTCATAGACACCCAGAAACAATTTTTTTGTCAAGAATTTGAGCTTAAAGTTGGCACATAAAATTAACTATCACAGTAGCAAAACCTAAAAAAAATTCAAATTAAGGTATTGCAAAGTCACCGTTCCAGTCCCTGTGTTTACTTCAAACAAAAGATAAATTACTGGTTAAAATAAGATTTTAGTTTTGTGTACTGCAAAATCAGTTGACATGTTAATTTTCGTAATTAATTATTTTCTAAAAAGAACGTATAAGAGGTGAGGTTTTTAATTCTCACTTATAAAAAAGACTTCAATTCTGAAGCAAAATTACTTGGAGATCAAATTAAGCATATGCTAAAAACACTTCTTTTTGGGAAATTCGAATACATGCCCCCCCAAAAAGGGTAAGAAAAGATGAATAAACTAAAAACAAAGGAGACAATTGCACAAGAATTGATAAAATGGTATCCCTTACCCCAACAACATAAATAATTAGATTAAATGTTGATGGACAAACTGCTTTGAAAACTATCAGAAGGGATTCAAAAGCAGCAAAAAATAATTTGAAGATGTAATTAGTTTTCCATCTGGTGTACAGACAGTTATTCAGCACCACTTGGCGAAGGAACCTTTTTGGAATTATCTTACCACACTTGTCCACCATGTCTTTTTTGTGGTTGTTTTAATTATTTTCATTTACTTGCATTTCCATAAAAACTTTTAGATAGGCCTGTTGAGTAACAATAAAAAAAACTTGATTGCAATTTCTGATCAATTTGAGCACAGTTATAATTTAACTATATCAAATATTTCAATCCATTAATACAACATCATTTTAGTTTATATTTTCTTTAATTTGTTTCTGCAATGCTTTATATTTATTTGTGAAAATAATTGTTCCTAATAGCTTTTCTTTCAAGATCTTGTAAGGTTACCTACAATATCAATATACTGCAATATGTACATAAAAATAGTTTTAACTTCATCCTAATATTTATGTCATTATTTATATTTTTCTATTAACCCCTTGTTGCTATAGTAGTACAATGTTGAATAATATTGTAGCAAACTATAATGTTAATAGAATAATAGTTATTATAAATGATTATATTATAATTATACTCAAAATGGACTCTGTGATCATATGCATAAAGGCTTTCTTCATAATGGTCAAAAGTGGAAATATTCTATCATAAAAAAAATTGAACAGATTGCTAAATAGCCTCCCAATGTAATACTTTTAGCAATTAAAAAGAATAAAGAACTATGAAATTCTGCAAAAGGTTGACTCTCATAAAAATTATATGTGTGCACACAAAGTATTTTTACCATCTGATATAATTAACATAAAATTCCAGAAAAGTCAACAACTGAGCTGGGGTAAACCAGGGTAATAGAATTTGGAAGAGTGTTTGCCTTTTGGGGAGTAAGCGTGTTAACAAGAAAGGGCAAGAGAGAACTTCCTGAGGCGATACAATTTTCTTATATCTTAATATGAGTGTGAGTAATACAGTTATATTTGTCACAACTCATTAAATTGGATAGTTAATACCTATATTTTTTCCTTTATGTTAATTAGAATTAACTAGAAAAAAAGGATGCTAAAAATTGAAAGAGAGAGTAATTATATATTAAGTTGTACATAAATAAAAAATAAAGGTGGGCACAGTGACTGGCACCTGTCATCCGTACACTTTGAGAGGCCAAGACAGGAGGACCTATGAACCTGGGAGTTCAAGACTGCTGTGAGCTATGATCATGCCACTGCAGTATGGAGAATAGAATGGGACTCTATTTCCGACATAAATTAATAAATACTGATGTATATTATTCATTCAATAACTCAATCATGTAATTTATAAGTATATTAATGTTCGTATATGTTTTTCTCAGTTGACCTTCTAAATATTGAGAAGTATATATATTACCATTTATTAGCATCTACTTATATTTGCATCTTCTTTTGTGTATATTTATATGCACAAACACACACATGATTTAGATTTTTATTTCCTTATGATACAATTACAGTGTATATTAATGTACATATTTTCTTCTAGAATATCATTTGAAGTTTCTTCAGATTATTTTTCTTGTACATTTACTTTGTGTTTTACACTTGTCTATTCCTCAAGGATATCTATTAATAATTAAGTATATATTCATTACCTAAATAATGTATAAAAACTTTTTTTTTATTTTTTTTATTTTTATTTATTTTTTATTAATTGATTTCTGTGTACATTGATGCAAACATGGGGTACATTGTGCTGTTTCATATACAATTTGAAACACCTTCATCAAGCTAGTTAACATAACTTTCACATCATTCGGTTAATCATTGTATTAACACATTTATATTCTAGTTCTAGAAAAGTTCACTTGTACCCTTGTTAGGCAGAAATATAGGTAATCTTTCCCATCACCCTCCCACCCCCCATCCACCCTTCACCCTTCCCCTTCCCCAACCCCTCCCCATATTTTTGGGCTAGAATTAAGTTGTATTTTTTGCTTGAGAACTATAGATTAGTTTCATAAAAGGGTTGTGTACATTGTATACTTTTTCTTCCATTCCTGGGATACTTTGCTAAGAAGCACATTTTCCAGTTCCATCCATGTAAACATGAAGGAGGTAAGCTTTTGTTAGTTTTTAGAATTCTTATTCTTCCAGTGTATGGCAGAGAAAAAAATGGTTGGACAACCCTGACCTAAAGCATTTCAAATTAATTTCTATTAAAGTGAAATGTATGGCATCTGTCTGGAAAGACTACATATATTAAGAACTGTATAAATACCCATTTCCATGCATTAGGAAGGTTGTTTTAGTTTTTCATGCATCCTATAGGTCTGTATCTGTGTCCTAATGAGTATGTATTTCTATACTGTTAAAAGTTGGCTTAACCTTTATTTATTCTTAAGGATATCTAACTGCTGTACTATAGGGTGATCCCCCCCATCAGTTCTCTGTGACTCTTAGTTTCAGTCAATTCTGTCAGACATGCTTTAATTTACCTTCAAAACTAATGGTGGTATAGATTTTTTTTGTTTGTTTTGTGTTTTTGAGACAAGGTCTCACTGTCACCCAGCTGGAGTGTAATGGCATGACCAGAGGTCGCTGAAACCTTGCATTCCTGGGCTTAAGCAATCCTATTTCAGCCTGCCGAGGAGTTAGGATAGGTGGATGCTACCATGCCTGGCTAATTTTTACTTTTGTAGATACAGAGTCTTACTATGTTACCTGGGCTGATCTCGAATTCCTGGTCTCAAGCAATTCTCCCGTATCAGCTACCATGACCAGCCTCAATAGAGATTTGAAATCTTTCAGGCCACTATCTTCTGAAATAGTACTTGATTAATCAAAACAAGGTCACTAAGAGAGCATCTGTCAATAACAGGCTCAGAGGTACTTGAGGTAAAACACCACCTTTCTGAAGGAGGATCTTGAGAAAAACTGTGCCATTATATATGCTAACATTAAATTATGATTTTTTTTTTTTTTTTGAGACAGAGCCTCAAGCTATCCCCCTGGGTAGAGTGCCATTGCATCACAGCTCACAGCAACCTCCAACTCCTGGGCTCCAGCGAGTCTCCTGCCTCAGCCTCCCAAGTAGCTGGGACCACAGGTGCCCACCACAACGCCCGGCTATTTTTTGGCTGCAGCCGTCATTGGTGTTTGATGGGTCCGAGCTGGATTTGAACCCGCCACATTAGGTGTACGTGGCTGGAACCTTAGCCACTTGAGCCACAGGCACAGAGCCATTAAAATATGATTTTACATTAGTCAAAGGCAGACAAAATCCAGAAGATAATCATTTTATAATTTAAATGTGCATTAGCTTAATTCACCTAGCTATTCTTCATAGACAATGATAGTGGTAGCAGTATTTTAAAGAGCTGGTAATTGTGTAGGCATGTTTCTGAGAGATTTCTATCAGTAAAAGAATCTTTAAAAAATTATTTTTATTATTTAATGTTACAAAACTATTTTTATTCATATTTATTGGTAAGCAGAAGCCAGAGGCATTAGAAAGAAACAAAACAGTACTTTTTACATTTTTATCAAAATCTTTAAACTGAGGCCGGGCATGGTGGTTCACATCTGTAATCCTAGCACTCTAGGAGGCCAAGGTGGGTGGAGTGCCTGACCTCACAGGTTCTAGACCAGTCTGAGCAAGTACAAGACCCTGTCTCTACTGTAAATGAAAAACTGAGGCAAGAGGACCGTTGAGCCCAAGAGTTTGAGGTTGCTGTGAGCTATGATGCCACAACACTCTACCTAAGGTGGCAAAGTGAGACTCTGTCTCAAAACAAAAAAACCCACAAAACTTTAAACTGTCATTTGAAATAGCACCTTTTGCATTTATTAGTACACCTCCTAAGTGTTACACTGTAAAGTGTTATCTTATTATTATTTTTTGAGACAGAGCCTCAAGCTGTCCCCCTGGGTAGAGTGCTGTGGCATCACAGCTCATAGCAACCTCCAACTCCTGGGCTCAAGGGAGTCTCCTACCTCTACCTTCCAAGTAGCTGGGATTACAGCACCTGCCACAATGCCTGGCTATTTTTTGGTTGCAACCGTCATTGCTGTTTGGCAGGCCCAGGCTGGATTCAAACCCGCCAGCTCAGGTGTATGTGGCTGGCACCTTAGCTGCTTGAGCCACAGGTGCCGAGACTGTAAAGTATATCTTATAAAAGAATTCATCTCTTTTATGTAAGATAAAATAAGATTAGAATAGTTCTGTCATGGCAGATCTTCTAAAAGGGAAAATGAAGTTAATAAAAGAGCATGGACTTTTACAAGGGTCAAATGGCAAAGAGTAATGGTTGAGAAAAGAAAAAAGGCAACAGGTATCTGGAAAATTCAGGGCTTGGATATAAGAGAAGGTTTTAAAATGACTGGAAAGATGATCTAGAGATATTTAAATGTGAGGGAAGAGAAAATAATTGAAGGTAAATGTGGAAAATAATCCACATATTTGAAAAACTATTTTGCAATATAAAAACATTTTAAGAAAAAAACTCAAGGCTCGGTGCCTGTGGCTCAATCGGCTAGGGCACCAGCCACATACACCTAAGGTGGCAGGGTCGAATCCCCAGCCTGGGCCCGCCAAACAACAATGATGGCTGCAACCAAAAAATGGCCAGGCATTGTGGCGGGTGCCTGTGGTCCCAGCTACTTGGGAGGCGGAGGCAGGAGACTCGCTTGAGCCCAAGAGTTGGAGGTTGCTGTGAGCTGTGATGCCATGGCACTCTACCCAGGAGGATAGCTTGAGGCTCTGTCTCAAAAAAATAAATAAATAAAAAATTAGCTGGGCATGATGGCACATGTTTATAGGCCCCGCTACTTAAGAAGATGAGGCAGGAGGACTGCTTAAGTTCAGGAGTGTGAGGTTACAGTGAGCTCTGATGATGTCACTGTACTCTGGCCTGGGCAGTAGAGTGAGACCCTGTCTCAAAAAAAAAAAGAAAAAGAAAAAAAGGGATAGAATTCAAAATGTCTTATAAATCTCTACCTTAAGACCTAAGATTTATAGAAGTTTTTAAACTATTCTAAAGAGTCAGGAAAATATTTATTCTATGGATCTCAACCTGGGTAATACTTTCTCCTTTAGGGTGCATTTAGGACTATTAGGGGATGATCTAGTTGTTCCAAAGTCGGGGAGGGGGAAGTCTGAAGGAATAGTATAGCCCTGGCTTTTAATGCCCGGCATCAAGAACACCAAGTGCCCTGAATTATGTGGCCTATATGCCCAGGGCAGTCCCATACAACATATACTGTACTACTGAAAATGACAACCGTTTTTTAGATATCATGAGCATATTTTTTGTTATGGCAAAATTTTAAATAAATGCAAGGACTTTTATTGGCTATATAATATTGTACCTTATATATGGTAATATACATTCATTCCATTATTTTGGAGCATTTAGCCTAAAAAGATGTGTAAAATCTTCATTTTACTAGATACTTATTAATATTCATATTCATATTCCCTCACTATCCACTTCTCCTTGTTCCTGAAATAAGAAAGCTGATGGTTTGATGGAAGTATTTCGGATTGCATGTGAAAACCCCACACTGTACCCCAGAAGTGCATTAATGTACATAGTTGCCATTCAATTAAAAAAAAAAAAGAAAGCTGATGAAGCATTTACCTGAGTCACATGAATTTGGCCCCACAAAAAACACACGTCCAACTTCAAGATGGATCATCTTATAGTTGTTCATCCTTCATAAATTCCCTTGCAAGACAGAACTTTCTGTAACTAAAATACCAAATCATAGCTCCCATTCTAATGGCCTCAACATTAGGAGATACCACATATTGAGACCAACACCAACCGTTACAGCTCTTATCATGTTTACATGAAGAGACAGGAGTGGAGGGTTCTACTAAAAACACCCCGAAGTTGGATAAAACATAACAAACAACCACTTAAATTTATCTCTAAGCTCTCAAGAAGATAAGGGAAATTAAATCCCAGAGTTAACAAAAGAAGCAACACACACACACACACCCCTAGAGAGGGCTCAGCAGGAACAATATATGAAGTCAAATGCTTTGCTAAGCCTTAGTATGGGGCCTAGGATACATACAAAATAAAATGTGAACCCATGAAAAGGCTGAGATCTTAAAAGATGAGATCCTAGAAGTTACCTCAGTGAAATGGTGGGCTCCAATAAAAACCTTACTGGAAAAGAGTGACAGTGACAGCTCCAGACAGAGAAAAAAGTATTACCATTAATGACACTACTACTAGTAGTAATAGTAGTAGTTAGTATCTCTTGTCAAGATATGACTGAAGGCCTACTCTAAAGTAAGTCTGAAATTCAAAATGACATAATTCATTCAGTTGGGAAAGCCCTAGGTGAAAAATTAAAGTAGGTCAAGTTTGAGAACACTCCTAGGTGTAAAACCTTTCTGAAAAAAAGTAACCCCTACCTAGTTGCCTAAGGACTACCACATATTAAATTAAATCAACCAAGACAATTCAAAGGTGAAAGATTAGTTCTTTGAACAAACGATTAGTCTAGTACTAGGAAACTGGATAGCCCTATAAAAAAAATAAAAGTTTGATTCCTATCTCACATCAAATACAAAAACAAACTCAAAATCAATCATAGGCCTAAATGTCAAAGTTAAAACTATAAAATTCTTAGAAGAAAATGTAGGAACGTACCTTCATGACCTTGGGTCAGGTACTGGTTTCTTAGATATGGCACTAAAACACATATGACAAAAGATTAAAAAGATAAAGTAGGCTCAGTGCCTGTGGCTCAAGTGGCTAAGGCACCAGCCACATACCACCATACACCTGAGCTGGCAGGTTCGAATTCAGCCTGGGCCTGCCAAATAATGACTGCTGCAACAACAACAGCAAAATAGCCGGGTGTTGTGGTAGGCACATGTAGTCCCAGCTACTTGGGAGGCAGAGGCAGGAGAATAGCTTGAGCCCAGAAGATGGAGGTTGCTGTGAGCTGTGATGCCAGGGCACTCTACCCAGGGTGACAGCTTGAGGCTCTGTCTCGGAAAAAAAAAAAAGATAAATAAACTTTATCAAAACTAAAAACTTTTGTGCCACAAGTGATTCCATCAAGAAAGTGAAAAATCTAATCCACAGAATGGGAGAAAATATTTGTAAATCATCTATCTAATGAAGGACTTGCACCTAGAATATAAAAAGAATTCTTACCATTCAATAATAAAAAGGCAACACAGGGTGGTGCCTGTGGCTCAGTGAGTAGGGCACTGGCTCCATATACCGAGGGGGGCAGGTTCAAACCCAGCCCCAGCCAAACCGCAACAAAAAAATAGCTGGGTGTTGTGGCTGGCGCCTGTAGTCCCAGCTACTCAGGAGGCTGAGGCAAGGGAATCACCTAAGCCCAGGAGCTGGAGGTTGCTGTGAGCTGTGTGATGCTGCCACGGCACTCTACTGAGGGCAATAAAGTGAGACTCTGTCTCTAAAAAAAAAGGCAACACAAATAAAAACTGTGGGATAACACAAATCATATAGCTTCTGAGAAACCACAATGTACACTTACTAGACAGAACGTGAGTGAAAAAGGCAAATAACATGTTAGGATTATAAAAATAGTTTTGTCCCTGTAGACCTCCTCAAAGAGTCTCAATGTCTTCCTGGACCACATTTTGAGAACTGTTGATCTACTCCTACACAATTTAACATGAATGATTTGAAAAAATCTTGTCACAAAACATACAGAGTATGGTAACTTTTTATCAAATTAAAAACAGAAGATCCAACAGTATATTGTCTAGTGAGCAGTCATATATGATGAAATGATCATAAAAATCAAAGGACTGATAAATATAAAATTAAAAGTATTCATTACCATTGGTAGGAATGGTAATGGGATATGAGAAAAGATGTGCTCAGGGAAGGGAATGTAGGTTGGTTAGATGGTATATTAATCTGGGTGATGAACACATTAGTGCCTGTTACTGTTTGGATATTTGTCTCCTCCAAACTTCATGTTGAAATTTGATCCCCAATTAGATAGCAGAGTACAGGTCTCTCATGAATACCTTACCACCCTCCCTGGGTGAGTGAGTTCTCACTCTATCAATCTCTCTGAAATGTGGTTGTTAAGAGGGGCCTGGCACTTCTCCCCTCTTTGTTCTTTTGCTTCCTCTCTCCCCTTGTGGTCTCTGTACATGCCAGCTCCCCTTCAGCTTCCACCATAAATGGAAACAGCCTGAGGGCCCAATTTTGAACTTTCCAGCTATCAAAATTGTGAGCTAAATAAACCTTTTTTCTTTATAAATTACTTAGCCTCAGGTATTCTTTTATGCACCACAAAAATGTATTAAGATAGTACTCATTTTGTTATTCTTTATGCCACATATATGTTATAGAAATGTTTTTGTATATATTTATTGATAGTATGAAATGTTTTATGATTTTTTTTTTTTTTTGAGATAGAGCCTCAATCTGTCACCCTGGGTAGAGTGCCATGGTATCAAAGCTCACAGCAACCTCCAACTCCTAGGCTCAAGTGATTCTCTTGCCTCCGCCTCTCAAGTATCTGGGACTACAGGTACCTGCCACAATGCCCAGCTATTTTTTGGTTATAGCCGTCATTGTTGTTTGGCGGGCTTGGGCTGGATACAAACCTGCCAGCTCAGGTGTATGTGGCTAGAGCCTTAGCTGCTTGAGCCACAGGCACCGAGCCATGTTTTATGATTCTCAAAAGGGGGCTGACATTTAAAAATAGAAGAAAGGAATCCACCCTGGTCAATGGAAAAGATTCAACCATAGTTATGATAAAAGAGACTCTCATAATCCTCTAAAGAGAACATTACACACACGTGAATAGTATTGGAAAAGAGAGGGTCACTAAGGGAAGTGGGCATCATCACTATTCCCTGGAATGGAGGAACTCTGAGCAGGTCACAGACAAGTTTCAGGAAACAGAAATGTTCATGTAATCTTGAGGGAAAATGGATTATTCCAAGGGTAGAAAACCATACCTGGGCCATGGCTTTTAGAACTATCTGAATTGCTCTGACTTCTCTGGAGTCTTCTCTTGGACAAATGCAGAGTCCTAAAAGAGCAAAATACAGGGAGAAGGAGTAAATCTCTGATGAACTGAGCTTGCCTCAGCACTCCCAATTAGATGAGCTTAAAACAATTTGTACTTCCACTGCCCCTGCTTTGCTTCCTCCACCCTCTCCAAGTGCCACTGTGCAAACACTAATATTAAGAACAACAGAGTTCACAAAACCCAGCCCTCCCTAAACACTAAGGAACTCAAAAGCAGTAAGATAGTTTCAAGACAGATGTGCTCCAGCACTGAAACAGAACCCAGGCCCCTAAGCAGTAGGGATTAATAGCTGAGACAGTCTCCCATCTCGCAGATGCTAAGCTAAACCTTAATCTAATTCTGGCTAGGATGTAACTTGAAATTTTTCTTACATGTCATTTTTTTTTAAAGGTTATACTGATTTTGTGGATGTAAACAAAATTTTCCAATATAAACATTATCCAAAAAAATCAATACATTGAGAGATATGTACTTTTTCAGGCAAGATCAATATTCTGAGCCAGACAATAGCACACTGATTAAATAAATTAAAATATTTCTATATAACGGTAATTTTGAGCACTCACAAATTTAGTAGTAATGTAATGATTAATAACAGAAAATGTTCCAGATATGGTTAGTGAAAACAGAATAGTTAACAAAATAACTAGGCAGGCAGCGCCTGTGGCTCAAAGGAGTAGGGCACTGGCCCCACATGCCGGAGGTGGTGGGTTCAAACCCAGCCCCGGCCAGAAAAAAAATATAGCTAGGCATCATGCAGTCCTATTTCATTTTTTTTTTTCTTTTTGAGACTGAGTCTCACTGTTTCTACCCTCAGTAGAGTGCCATGGCATCACGGCTCACAGCAACCTCAAACTCTTGGGCTTAAGTGATTCTCTTGCCTCAGCCTCCCAACTATCTGGGACTACAGGTGCCTGCCACAGCTCCCAGCTATTTTTTGGTTGTAGTTGTCATTACTGTTTGGCAGGCCAGGCTGGATTTGAAGCTGCCAGCTCTGGTGTATGTGGCTGGCACCCACATAGCTGAGACAGTCTCCCATCTCGCAGATGCTAAGCTAAACCTTAATCTAATTCTGGCTAGGATGTAACTTGAAATTTTACAAGCCATAGTTATGATAAAAGATTGGGAGGCTGAGGTAAGAGAATCGCTTGCTCACTAAGCTAAGCTAAGATTGACTATTGACAATCTGATCCTTTCCGTAAAATGTCTTTAAGAGGAGGAGATGAAGCAGGACACTGTAGGAAGGAGGTGATCCAGCCACTGAGCTACAGGTGCCAAGTCATGTGGTCCTATTTATTTTTTTTTTGAAGCAGAATCTCACTTTGTTGCCCTGGGTAGAGTGCAGAGCCATCACAGCTCACAGCAACCTCCAACTCTTGGGCATAAGCGATTCTCTTGCCTTAGCCTCCCAAGTAGCTGGGACTACAGGTGCCCGCCACAATGCCCAGCTGTTTTTTGTCGCAGTTGTCATTGTTGTTCAGCTGTCCTAGGCTGAGTTCAAACCCGCCACTCTCGGTGTATGTGGCTGATGCCATACCACTGTGTTATGGGCTCCGAGCTGGTCCTATTTCTAAAATGCATGTATTAATAGTATATCATATAGGGGCTGGGCAAGGTGGCTCACGCCTGTAGTCCTAGCACTCTCAGAGGATGAGGTGGGTGGATTGCCTGAGCTCAGGAGTTTGAGACCAACCTGATTAAGAGTGAGACCCTATCTCTAAAAATAGCAAGTGTTGTAGTAGGTGCCTGTAGTCCCAGCTACTCAGGAGGGTGAGGCAAAAGGATCGCTTGAGCCCAGGAGTTTGAGGTTGCTGTAAGCTATGATGCCACAGCATTCTAAACACAGTAACAAAGTGAGACTCTGTTTCAAAAAACAAACAAACAAACAGACCAAAAAAAAAATATATATATATATATCTCATATAGATAACAGACAAAATCAGATGAAAATGACTTGGAAGTTTTACTGTTAAACATAACTTCTGAGTTGTCTTAAATTTTCTTATTTTTATTTATGTGGGTTTTTGTTCCAATACCATGCATTGATTTTTTTTTTTTGAGACAGAGTCTCTGTCACCCTGGGTAGAGTGGCGTGGCATCACAGCCCCCAGCAACCTCAAACTCTTAGGCTCAAGAGATCCTCTTGCATCAGCCTCTGGAGTAGTTGGGACTATAGGCATCTGCTTTGATGCCCAGCTAGTTTTTTCTATTGTTAGTAGAGATGGGGGTCTCACTCTTGCTGAGGCTGGTCTCAAACTCTTTTTTATTTGAGACAGAATCTCAAGCTGTCGCAGTGGGTAGTGCCATAGCATCACAGCTCACAGCAACCTCTAACTCTTGGGCTTAAGCAATTCTTTTGCCTCAGCCTCCCAAGTAGCTGGGACTACAGATGCCCACCACAACTCCTGGTTATTATTATTATTTTTGGTTGTAGTTATCATCGTTGTTTGGTGGGCCCAGGCTGGATTTGAACCTGCCAGCTCTGGTGTATGTGGCTGGTGCCCTAGCCACTTGAGCTACCGGCGC
This sequence comes from Galagoides demidoff, assembly GCA_963574575.1. NCBI lineage: Eukaryota > Metazoa > Chordata > Mammalia > Primates > Galagidae > Galagoides > Galagoides demidoff. Next base: position 3,465 of record CAUYQV010134011.1, on the reverse strand, counting down.
CAAGCCTGGTCTCAAACTCTTGAGCTCAAGCAATCCACCTGTCTCAGCCTCCCAGAGTGCTAAGATTAGCAGCTGGCCTGTGCACTGATTTTTTTTTTTTTTTTTTTTGCAGTTTTTGGCCGGGGCTGGGTTTGAACCCACCACCTCCAGCATATGGGGCTGGTGCCCTACCCCTTTGAGTCACAGGTGCCACCCGCACTGATTTTTTTAAATGCCATATTTCCAAATTCTGTCAAATGTAAGCCACTCCCAAATAGCAGATGAAAATGAAAATACTTACTTAAAAATATCTTCCTCTGAATAGGAAATAATAGCTCAGGATATTCTAAAAACAGTTGTATTTTCACAGATGACTTTTGTTGTTTTAGCTCCTTCAACTCCCAAAAGGTTAAAACTCCATAATTTGGTAACTATATTCATGTGTGCTGCAGTCCTACCTGGAAAAGAACTAAAAGTCACTTGGGCCATCTTCCGTGTATAGGTTATGTTTCCTTTAAGTATCTTCTTGCTAGAGGGATTTATGATGTTGCTGCCTGTAACCTATTTACCCATATGTCCTCTACACAGCTACCAAATGATCTTGCTGGCCTGGCACAGTGGCTCATACCCGTAATCCTAGCACTCTGGGAGGCTGAGGCAGGAGGACTATCTGAGCTCAGGAGTTGGAGACCAGCCTGAGCAAGATTGAGATCCCATCTCTACTAAAACTAGAAAAAAGGTAGCTGGGTGTGGTGGCCAGTGCCTGTAGTTCCACCTATTTGCGAGGCTGAGGCAGGAGAATCACATGAACCCAGGAGTCTGAGGTTGCTGTGAGTTATGATGCCACAGCACTCTACCCAGGGTGACAGAGTGAGGCGCTGTTTCAAAAAAAGGGAAAAGTTACAGGAGGGTCTCACTCTGTCATTTAGGCTGAAGTATAGTGGTATGATTACATCTCAAATTGTAGCCTTAAACTCTTGGGCTCCAGAAATCCTCCAGTAGCTAGGACTACAGGCTGGTGCCACCATATCCTTTTATTTTTATTGTGTGTGTGTGTGTGTGTGTGTGTGTCTTGCTTGGTTACCTAGGCTGGTCTTGAACTCCTGGCCTCGAACTCCTGGCCTCAAGTGATCCTCCTGCCTCTCAAAGTGCAGGATTACAGGCCTAATCTATCCAGGGTGCACTCTTTCTTTCTCTGCCAGGTTAAGGACTCAGTGAGAAGGTATTGACTGCCATCCAAGAAAACAGCCCTGATCAGGATCTGACTAGGCTGATACCCAGACCTCAGTGTTCTAGTCTTCAGAACTACACGATAAATTCTGCTGTTTAAGTCATCCAGTCTATGGCATTTTGTTGTGGAAGCCCAAACTAAGGCAGATGCCATTACTACCCTAACTAAAGTACACATTGAATAAAATCTTTACCAAAATTCAAAAATTTTTTTTAAACTCTAACTTTCTTTCAGAAATAGAAAAATCCATCCAAAATTGACATGGAAAGCTCGGTGCCTGTGGCTCAAGTGGGTAAGGCACCAGCCATATACCCCTGAACTGGTGGGTTCCTATCCAGCCCGGACCTGCCAAACAACGATAGCTGCAACCAAAAAATAGCCAGGCGTTGTGGTGGGCACCTGTAGTCCCAGCTACTTGGGAGGCAGAGGCAGGAGAATTGCTTGAGTCCAGGAATTGGAGGTTGCTGTGAGTTGTGATGCCACGGCATTCTACCCAGGGTGACAGCTTGAGACTCTGTTTCAGAAAAAAAAACAAAAAGCAAAAAACAAAATTGGGCAGTGCCTATGGCTCGAAGGAGTGGGGCGCAGGCCCCACATACTGGAGGTGGCAGGTTCAAACCCAGCTCTAGCCAAAAACTGCAAAAAAAGAAAAAAAAAGTGGGCAGCACCTGTGGCTCACTGGGTAGGGTGCTGGTCTCCTATACCAAGGGTGGCAGGTTCTAACCCAGTCCCGGTCAAACTGTAACAACAACAAAAAGTAGCCAGGGCATTGTGGTGGGTGCCTATAGTCTCATCTACTTAGGAGGCTGAGGCAGGAGGATTCTGCCTAAGCCCAGGAGTTGGAGGTTGCTGTGAGCTGTGTGACATCACGGCACTCTATGGAGGGTGATAAAGTGAGACTCCGTTTCTACAAAAAAACAAAAAACAAAAAACAAAAATTGACATAGAAGCTAAAGGGCCCCTGAATACAAAATAATCTTGAAATAGAATAAGGTTGGAGGCCAAAAACTTACTACAAACTTTTTAAAACAGTAATTAAAACTAAATATTTTTTATTTTTATGGTTTTTTTTTTTTTTTGAGACAGATTCTCACTTTGTCACTCTTGGTAGAGAGCCATGGCGTCATAGCTCACAGCAACCTCAGACTCTTGGGCTTAAGGGATTCTCTTGTCTCAGCCTCCCAAGCAGCTGAGACTACAGGTGCCCGCCACAACGCCTGGCTATTTTTTAGAGATGGGGTCTTGCTCTTGCTCAGGCTGGTCTCAAACCGGTTAGCTCAGGCAATCTACTTGTCTCAGCCTCCCAGAGTGTTAGGATTACAGGTGTGAGCCACCGCGCCTGGCCAGTAATTAAAACTATCTGGTACTGGCATAAAGACAGATATCTAGAATAATGAAATAGATGGGAGCTATGCATGGTTATTCACACCTACAAAGGAGCCCAGAAATCAACCCCCATGTATTTGGTCAAATGATTTTTGACAAGGGATTCTCTCTCTTTTTCTTCTTTTGAGGCAGAGTCTTATTCTGTTGCCCAGTCTAGAGTGCTGCGGCATCGGCCTAGCTCACAGCAACCTCAAACTCCTGGGTTGAAGCGATTCTTTTACCTCAGCCTCCCAAGTAGCTGGGACCATACTGCTGTCAGTAATTCTTTTCCTTTCTTTCTTTCTTTCTTTCTTTTTTTTTTTTTTTGAGACAAAGTATCACTTTGTCACCCTCAGTAGAGTGCACTGGCATTACAGCTCACAGCAAGACTCCTGGGCTCAAACGGACTACAGACTCCCACCACAATGCCCAGCTACTTTTAGAGACCAGGTTTCTCTCTGGCTCAGGCTAGTCTCAAACCTGGGAGCTCAGGCAATCCATCTGCCTCAGCCTCCCAAGTACTAGGATTACAGGCATTAGTCACCGCACCCAGTTTGGTCAGTAATTCTTAAACTACTTTCTACATAGGATAGAGCAAATAAATAAAATAAATAAATACAATAGAACCTTTGTAAGCTGACCACCCAAGGGACTATAACAAACTAGTCAACATGGCTCAGCACCTGTGGCTCAATCGGCTAGGGTGCCAGCCACGTACACCTAAGGTGGCAGGTTTGAATCCCCAGCCCGGGCCCACCAAACAACAATGATGGCTGCAACCAAAAAATGGCCGGGCGTTGTGGTGAGCGCCTGTGGTCCCAGCTACTTGGGAGGCAGAGGCAGGAGACTCGCTTGAGCCCAGGAGTTGGAGGTTGCTATGAGCTGTGATG